>CAHIKZ030003889.1:0-55947 GCA_903632075.3 Acanthosepion pharaonis
GGATGTGGACAAATGGAAGAAAGTGTTGTTGAATAACAAAGATAAATTCAACCAGACGGTTTCAGCATTACTGGCATGTAAAAGATGCAAAAGAAATTTTCTCAACACGACACAGTGGAGGTGGATCAATTACCATTTAGTTGGTCCTGTAATCTTTTCAATAATTCTGTTGCTTTCTGGTATATTCAATTCTTACTTCACCTTTTGTAAAATAGAAAATGGGACTCTACTAGTTGTTATTACACAGTAGGGTAATGTGTCTTTTTTCATAACTATTTTAACTGGGTCTCCTTTGTTACACCCACCAGTATCAAATGAAGTTCCCTGTTCTATTTTGTTTAAACGTTTCCCTAAATTCATTTTTACAGACATTTTTCAAGATAATAATTTCTCTCTCTTTACACATTTGATGATATTATGTCTCCAAATAATATCTGTTTTTACCTTCTTCTGTTGCAGTATTAAATTTTCCAATGCATTGAACTATTCCTCCAGGACTTGTGAAGATGTCATTTACTTGTTTTAATATAGGTTTTTCTCGCAGATTTCTCTAAGTTTCGGTTGAGATAATTTTTATATCAACACCTTTGTAAGTTTTAAATTTCACTGCTGTTTTACAAATTTTTATACCACAGGTTATTTAAGTTTGTGAGCTCTCCTAGGAAATATTCCTTTTCTTCATTTACTGTATGTATTATATTAGTTTTAGTTATGCAAGCTACATCAAAATGATTCCTTTTTCTGCATTTCTTTCAGCATTTCCCTTTCACTGGAAAGTTTTTAAAATCATGTATTTTATTACATCTACAACAATTACTGTTGTTGTTTCTACATGTTCTTTTTAATTTTGCATCTTGTAGGTTTCTCTGGGTCTTTAGTTTGCCTACATTTTTCTTCCATTTGAGCTTTTATTTGCTCACTGCTCCTGGACGTCTCTGTAGCTTCCTTGAGTTTCAAATCAAGAATTAATTGTAATCTTTCAGATAGGTCATTATTCTGTACTGCTATCACAAGACACTACAGTCTCTGATTTGGTCATTTTTCTTTGTAAACTCACATGCTCTTGCTAATTCATGCAATATGCAAATAAAGTTTTCCACTGGTTCTCCTGGTATCAATTACCAGGAGAACCAGTGGAAAACTTTATTGAAGATAAAATTTTGCCCTTTCATGAATTATATTTTTTTAGACATGAAGTAGGCGAGTCATACACATGTGCATCTTCTCATCATGAGAAAGAAAATGTCCAGAATGTATTTTAGGCTTGGCTTCCCATGCAATATATTAATTTATTTACTTGTGTTTTGTTACCTTCTCCCAGAGTTTTGATGCTTCTCGAAAGCAATGAAATGTCTGTGGTCATTTTTGCCAATTTTCCAGGTTTGTAAAATCAAACAGCTCTGGTGGAGTTAATCTGAGCATTTTCTTTTTTTTTCCCCCAAATAAAAGAAATGTTTTTTTTTAATCTGGGTGCTGTTCTTCTAGAAAATAATTTTCTTCTTTTAGAAAAAATTCCTCCCTGACATCATGTTCCACTGAACTTAAGCTGGACAGATATATTATATAAGACTGGCCACTGAAAAGTCAAAGCAACATCAAGACATGACAATAATGTTAATAGGTTTTATAAGTTTATTTTTAATGAGATACTATGACAAGTAGTAATAGTTAAAAAGTTCATTTTATAGGCTATTAAGTAATCTTCATTTTAGTTTCCTAAGCATAGTAAATATCAATATGAAAAAATTAAAGTTATCAATGAACCAACCTCATGCTTATCATACTATTGGATAAACAACTTTATGAAATGAGATATACTACTCATTTGCTACTATACAAAAATTATATATAACAATAATATATACAACAATATATAAAATTTACTTTGTGTGTCTTATATATATGTTATTAAAATACTTACTCTTGTGGATTCTTTTCAGCATCCCACTCTCTTCTCCATTCACCTGAGGCAGATTTCTGCCTTTCAATCCGTTCTTTGTCTACACGTTCCCTTTCTGCCTTCCACTCCATGTACTGGCGCCTTTCTCGGCCAGTCATAGATATTGCCATCTCCATTTTGGACTGAGGTGATGAACCAGTAAAAGCCTTAAAGCAAAATATAATATTAGCATTATTTACTGAGGTTAAAGGGAGATTTCTTACTTGTATGACATTAGTGCAGTATGATTTTATAGAATTCATGTGAACTTTAAAAAAGAAGCCTGTCATATTTGAACAATATGTGCAGGCAACATAAAAGTTATTGGTACAAAACACGGAATCGGTCATGCCAAGTTCAGATTCTGATAGTCTCTTTCATTCACTTCATACTTATGCCCTTGGAGAAAGGATGAATCCATCTTTTTCTAGCTATGGGTTAAATAGCAGAGAAGACTGGGCTCCATTGCCTAGGCTGGCAACAAGTTTAGGAAAAAGAAAACTCTGAATTCAAACTCTCACCAAATTTTGGATGGATGCCAACACATCTTGTGTTTTGAAGTTTGTTTTAGTGTAATATATTTTTGTGGCTATAGATATATTAGCCTTTTAATTTATTTTTGCAATAAATAATTCTACTTCATTTCTGAAAATGTTTTTACCAGGTAAAAAGCAAGTAATGTATATTTTGTTTTTTTCTAATATGGCATCATGCTAAGGAAAAGAAATTAATTACCTGTTGTTTCTCCCGTGCAATTTTCATTTTGGTTTTCACATTTTGAAAATCTGTTCCACCATAGTTTTTAGGATGCCTGCGGTGATCCTTTTGTCGACTAGCATCTCTGTTGCTGTCTTCTATATTCCCACCTCCTCCTCCTCCTCCCCCTTTGCCGCCTCTGCCACTGCTTCCCCCTCCCCCTCCTCCTCCTGAATCTCTGTCCCCTCGTTCTGGGGCAGGACCTTCTCGTCTCTTGTCTGCAAGGAAGTTGTAGGCAGGGTCGGGTGGTGGTCCCTAAAATAAATGAAAGAGTAAATTTCAGTTGCTTCAATCAGTTTCTTTTTCTTTTTCTCATTTAAAAAAATTTTCCAAAATAAAAAAAATATCAGGAATTTGTAAGAGATTTTAGAAAATAATTGCTTTTACAAGTCCATTGTAAAACAGTTTAAATTTATTTACTACATTTGTAATTATTTACATTTAGACTAATGTCCTCTTGTGTTATCAGAACATTTCAGCTAATTTGCCTTCTGTCCTTCTTCAGGTGCTTTTTGATTTGGATAACTTTCAGGGAATTTCAATCTGAACCCATTATTTAATCTACATGGGTAGATTGTTCTTGTTCCACTGTCCATGCTGAAAGATATCTAATCTTGTTATGATTTAGTACTACTCATTTATTGCTCACCCTATATCCACTGAGTACAAGTCTGTACTACCTCACCCAGAGATTGAGCTTACAATCACTATGTCCCCAAATTTGTAATTGTTTTCAGTAATTAGTATTAAATGATTTATTGTGAGTCATATTCTTATTTCTAAATGATTGTTTTCAAATTAAGAACAAGAAATTATCAATACTCAAAAATAGTAAAATGTTTTTCCTTTTGTCTTTACAACATCTTTATCATTTTCATGAGAATATATTATATAAGCATTGTATTACACTTCTCATATAATAATCTTGATGTTTCTGGGAAAGATTATAGTGATAACCACTTTTATTGCTTGAATTTCTAAACTCAATAAATTTATCTACAGAAAGACACATAATAACTACAGATGGAAATGCTGGATAAAAGAGCAAATCTAATTATTTTTGTCAGAATGATCAACGAAGCTTAAAAAAAAAAAATGTTTTCATCAAATCACCAATCATTTTTTTAATGCAAAGTTTATGGTGTAAATGTGATTTTAGCTTACCAAGATGGTAAGGTTTTTTCAGCATAAGTGAATTTAGTTTCTTTAATATAATATTTATTTCTTCAAGGCTATTCTATAAATCAGTAAAATAAAATCAACAATACCAATGAAAGATTTCATCAAATAAATTCAAAATAAAAATAACAACCAGAACTGAATGAAAACTCATGATGAAAAATACAAATATTTATTTTAATTTTTTATGTTCTTAATTGATTTGTTACAATTTACGAAAAAGCAATCAAGAATTGCAGAGACATATTAGAAATATTGCTTATTTGACTACTGGAAAGAGATATATGGCATTTACTTTCAAAAGGACAATCTGTTTTTCCATTATTTAGCACAAGTAATATTGTATTTGAACAAAATTGAATCATATATCTCCAGATATTGAAAACTTACATTGTATATATTAGATTTATCAGTAGATAGCAAAGGAAAAACCAAAAGAATGAATAACAAAATCATCAGCAAAATACATTTCCTATTTCTTTTCATTCAAGAACTTGAAAAAAATTTTGATTCATATTCTCAATATATCCATCTATTTTTATTACCAATTTACATTTATAATAGAAATAAAAGTAAGTATTCATTAAATGTTAGATTTTCTTACATACAGACATTAATGAAACTTCAATGAAAGAAAAGAAAGAGAAGATCCATGTATGGTATCAAGTTTGTATAAAAAATATAAAGGATGATAGAAACAAATTCATATGCCATTTAGACATGATAAGGGAAGTAACTGCACCAGAAATTTACAAGAGTGCTCTTTCAAAATGTTTAAAAAACTTCCAACTAAATACAATATTTTGTAATAAAAAGAAATATAGAGAGAGAGAGTGACAGGAAGAGAAAGAAATAGGATTGTTTTTTTTTTTCAGTTTAATCACTAATAAAATATATATCATAATGTGAAGCTGAAATTTTAATAATTTAAAACAGGACTTTATTATTTCCTGTTTAGCAAATAAAACTTCAGTAGCAAAAGTTTATATTATAAAAATGCAAACAGTGACCTGAATATTAATTCAGATTCACATGAAGTACAATAAAAAAAAATCTAAAAGCACAATAACAATTACTCAAAGCGAAATTCAGAGTACAAACATAAACACACTAAAACATGGGAAAAACATAAAAGCAAACATGTAGTAAATGTTTTTATTTTTTATTTTTAATTTCGCAAGATTTCTGATCAGTTTCTGCTGAGAGAGATTCCTGAGATGATTACCAGATTACTTACATTAATATCTGCAGGCCGTTCTCGTTCTCTGTCCCTATGTTTATCTCTGGTTTGTCTGGAGTTAGCGAAACTTGAGCGATGCTCTGGAACATTACCAGTGATTTGAATATGTATCTCATTCATCTCTTGGTCTGGCATAGTGGCCACCCGCTCGAGTCGGTGTCCTCCTCCTGGAATTGTTGCATGCAATGATCGACGACCTCGGAATGGAGGTTCTGAGTGCGGACCTCCATTTTCATCCTACACATGGCAAACAGGTGGACAAGGACCAAGAGTAAAAGAACAGCAAGCAATTGTGAAAGTTGGTTAGTTAGAGTTAATCAAAGCATAAGGCATGTCACAAACAAATAAGTTAAGGAAAGGGTGGGGTTAGAATTAAACATTGTGTTAATAAATATCTAAAAATATCATTCATTATAGGTCTGTTTGTATTCAGAGCTAGAAGTTAGTGCAGCTGATTACATATCTTTCTAAGATGATTGATTTCAACAAATGTTTGTGTACTGGACAAAATTGCCTACATTTCCTTGATAGAAAGATTACTTGAAAGGAAAGAGTGGGAGGAGAAAGTGAAAATAATCTTACCAGTAAAATTTAATTTTCAAACTTGCAAAAAGTAAAATTAAAGTATGATAATATAAAAATAATAAATGGAATGTTTAAACCCCAAAACCCTGAAAGAAATTAGTGACTTTGGTCTTTTTTGTGCATAGATAATTGTGTTATGAACAAAATATTTTATGATTTACAATCACATCTGCATTTTTATCACTGGATTTTCCATAGTTCATATAAAGATCAAAGGTATGAATTAAGTATTACAAACCATCAGTTTGAACAGTTGTTAAATAAAACACGGGTGCACTGTTTGTATCATTTCTAATCTTTAACTCATTTTTGCACAATAATGAATCATTATCTTTTTTTTTTTTTGTTTTTCTTTTACAGTGGTAGAAATTTGAGAGAAAAATGAAAAAAATTTCACTTATTTTATTTGCTTCAGTTCTTGTCTCAAAGGAAATTCAGAATATTTTTTTACAATAAAACTAAACTATTCCAATTCAGCAACTATATACAACTCAACAATTTTTATATGTTGAATATTTGGGATTTCTGATTAAGGACTTTAATAAGGTAAGAATTAATTATTTGCATATAATTTGTGTTTAAATTGGGTGAAGCATGAAGCAGAAATATCTCTTACAAATAATTCAAATTATACATCTTGATCATCAGTCTAAACTAGATCAAAAACATTGAACTTGCAAAGCAGGAGGAAAAAACAAAAACAAAATATGCACAACACCAGTGAATATCATGATGATTACCCTTGTCTTTTAATTGTTAAATTTTAAACATTTACAAATTTAACTATTTAAGTATTACAAATTATTATTAGCAAAATAAACTAACCCATTTCAGAATTTTGTATATATTTCCATTGAAAACACACTTCAGCATTTATAAAGGAAACAATGATGTGTTTTGTTTTTGCAATAGCTGAAGGATTTTTATTAAATTTTTTTTTTTAATTTTATTTATATGAACAATATATGAAATACAGCACGAAATACAAATTATTTAATTTTTTCAAAGTTAAAAAATGAAGCTGTTTTGTTAAGTAACTTTCCATTGTTTGAACAGCAATATCTTATGTTCTTGCTTTAACATGAACAGAACATTTTGCTATCAGCTAATAAATATTTAATGTTTGCACAAACAGTGACAAGGGCTAGGATTATGAAAATCTAAAAAAAAGGGGTGGGGAGAAACTACATGTTAGTCTTCTCTTTTTAACAATGAAAATGTATTATCAAGCTTACTTCCAATCATTCTCATACATAATAGATAAAAATAAAATGTATTAAGGATTGTTGCTTACCAAAGATTTTGGTCTTTCTTTGCCACGACCACCAGGTCCTTTTCCACGCCCTGAGGCTTTTTGTCTTCTCTTGACTTCACCATCAAAAGGAAGCTAAAAAATAATTTAGAAATTAAAGAAAATTTTTTTAAACTGATATTATTTCTTGGTTTTTCAGCATTTAAGTTAAAAAAAAGTAATGATTTGATTGAAATTCTATTTAACATTAAAATATCAAGACTACTCACAAGTAGAGAGTATTGTTATATTGTTACTTTTAAGCTGCCACACTGAAATAAGTCTTCAATATTTTCATTTTACAATGATTCTATCAAAATCTAAATATAGTAAGACTTCTTCAAAAATGTCTGTATTAACACTAGTTTTTCTGATAATCTAGATAACTACATGAAACAAAATTAAAACTGTTGCAATTGTAAAAATACATCAACAAAGCAACTTTCAAAGTCTAAAAAATTATATATCTTTTTGTATTCTTTATTCCATAGTGCTTAAATTGTAACATCAACTGACTTAGTTTCTGTTGTATTTTCATGTAAATTTTCCTTTATCTAATACTGCAACCATAAACAACATTATCTATATACTAAAAATAACATTCTAAAATATTTTAGCAAGTCAGTGTCATCAAACTTTTGACCTTGTTTTTCTAATTCAGACCAACATTTGGCATAGTGTAACAATAAAAATGAAAATCACAAGGAGCCTCATGACAAATCAACATTTGAAGATTTAATAAAATGTACACAACAAAAAATTTTAAAAGTGAATTAATAAATACCAAATCACATATTCTTAATTCATTATTCCAGAAAACATTTTTAGTTGTTTATTATTATGAAAGAAAAACAAATTAGAAGATAATATTATTATATAAAAATTCGAGATATTATAAATTGTGTATTGCATATAGACTGTACTCTTATTTAAATATGTAAATATTGGTCAAAACCCTATCTTTTGACAGAAGAAATATGTAAGCAATGTAAATAGAATAATTTTGACTCAAACAACTAGTTTATAATAGTAAAAATTTCAGTTTAATAATGTCTAAAACATTATTATAAATGGATAAACCCATTCAAAATTACTTGTTACAATATCTACTGAGAAACGTTACAAATAAATTTAATATAAAGATTAGCAATATATCTGGGATGTAACCTGGTTATTCAAACATATCCTGATTTTGTTAGTGTTAACCAGTACAAGGTTTCATTTAAATATGACATCACAAGAGTTCTAGAATACAAAAATATCCGCTCATGCAAAATAAAGAGTTGAAACTTTAAACTAAGCTTCTAGAAACTAATCTGCCGTGAATTATTTTACACCTTAAAAAAAAAGATGATGTTCCCAAAATGTACACATTGAAGATTTCTTAAATTAAATGTAAATATTAAATTCAAAAACATCTGCAAAATGAGTAAAGTTGAATCCAAGTCTGTTGCATTAGAGTAGAGGAACATGATTTTTTTTTATTCACTTCAATAAAAGTATAACTTTAATCTCATACATATTTACAAGATAAACTATGTGTTATGAAAGTATAGAGCAAAATCAAAGAAAACCTGGCTATTTGAGAAAAATTAAAAGTATCAACCATCAATCTTTTAATGCAAAGTAAAAAAGATAGCTATAACAGGTAAGTTTACTTAATGTGTATTTATCAAGACAACATATTGATAATCAGTGATCTAGCAAAATCTAGTCAAATTCTATCTTACATTGTCTTCTAGAAATTGCTAAAGTCAATACATTAGATTAACTTGAAATTAATTCCTGCTTTGTTATTATACACCATTATTACTAATCAATAAGACTTAATTTTCTTTAACCTTATTAAATTCGAGGTTAACTTATATAAATAGTGTTCTATGTCAAAAGAATGTAAATATAACTAAAGGTTAAAAAGTAAATCTGCTTTGCAATAAGGTAGGAACTGAAAAATAAATGCCACTGCTTAAAAAATAACTATTAACAGATAAACTAATGAGTAAAAAACAAAACAATTAAAAATTAAAATTAAGTAAATATTTACTATTCTTTTTTAATAAAGAAATATATAAATCTTTTGTAAACCAAAAAAGAAAATCAACATAATTTTATCCAAAGAAACAAACAAAAATTTTAAAAAGCTAAAAAAAAAAAAAAAAAGCAAAAATCAAATAGAATTTCAAACTAAATAAAAGCTAGGTTTAGAGGATGAATCAGACAAAATAAAGGCCTGCAACACAACGGCACCAAAATTTATCACCCATGTTGTTTCCTTTTTTCTTCTATACAGGAGCAGATAAGCTGAAAGAGATACTCAAGATATATCTACATATATGCAAAGCATGCTGAAAACGAAAAGTTACACACAAAAAACAATTCAGTGAAAAGAACATTATTTATATCTTCAACAAGTGACATTATGCTATCATCTAAATTTCTTCTCATTATTTATATTTAAAATTTAATATCTAAAGATGCTTACATGTAACGTTATGTTGTGTCGGAAACCTACCACCCCTCTTGAAGATGAACTTGTCTGCGAACAAAGACTTTAAATAGTGGCATGTCAGTTGACATGGGGGAGACAGATAGACAGAGAAGTTCTTAGCTGAGCTAGTTATTGACTACTCAGGCGATTTCTGTATCTTTTTACCAACCTATTAAAACCCTTTTTATTGTTACGTGTTATTTGGCGTTTGTCTCTACTAACCTCAAATCAACATCATAACAGTCTTATTGTTTTTATTTTATGATTCTAAAAACTTTTTTTATAACTATGGATCCTGTTTGATAAAAAAAAAATCAAAGTAATTTAAAAAAAAAAGGGCTAGAACAATTTAAATCATTATTTAAAGAAGTGCTATTAAAAAGATTTTCTTGAAATTTCATAAATTTAAACAAGAGGAGGTTAGAAGATGCAAAAAAAAGATATTTTTACAAAGTTTTTTTTTTGAAAAGAAACATTTAAAAAATAATTTTGTTCATTTGGGAATAAGTCCAGAAAGTTTCATCAAAATCTGACAATTATTTGATGTTTGTGAGAATTTTTCAAATCAGTGTGTTTTGCATCACAAAAAGACACTAAAATTTATCATACTAATTAATGGTCACCTGCTGAAACAAAAAAACAAAATTTTTAACTAAAATTTCAAAGCTTCTAGAAAGGATTAAAAACTATAATAATTAAAAACTGCCTTGGTCTTTCCTCTTAACAATAAAAAAATGTTACAACAAAGATGGTAAAACTTCCTTTTTATTAAGTTTGAAACATTTTTTTTCATCATGTATGCTCATTTTAGTGAATTTTTGAGGTACCTAATTATAAATGAGTTTAAAATATTTACTGATTTTTGAACCAAGTAAATTTCAAACTCATATATAAATACAATAAAATTTTATTTTATCCACCTTGTTTTTTCAGGTATATATTCCTATTAGCACAGGATATAACACCCTGAATCAAATATAAATTGTCAATATTTACCTGTCCCAAAAACTAAGCTCACTGGTTCAAATATAATTTTAAAAAAATACTATTTTCAACATTAAATAACCAACATAAAAAGTTGATGCATTGTAAAATGAAACATTCTCTCCCAGCCCTTATTTCCCTATTTGAGATAATAAGACATTCTGCTGTTATAGTATCAGCAGGCATTTAGCAATAAGCAAACATGATTTATGTTAAAATCATAGAATGGACTATCTCATTAGTAATTAGGGGAAATAAAATATATAATACATTACTTTTTGATTTCATGATAGTGTACTGATTTGAAGCACACAACACACACACAGTGTAAAACGAGAAGTGTGATTACTTGAATGTTTCTTTAACCATAAGTTCTATCATGGTAAAGCAAATTAGTCATATCAACAAGTGAATCGTGTCCTGATTTGAATGTCCAACCAGGAAATAAGTGGAAGGTGACACATCCATTAGGTCTTCACTTGACGGCAACAGGTATAATTGTCATGAATGCCAAGTTGTATGATACTAGCAAGGAATCAACAATATTATTGGCCCTGATCTGACATCTTGGCTTCAGTCACTTTCCCACTTCCATAAAGTTGCCACACTGTCTTTTCTATAAATATTTTCATGGTAATTGTTTGGATGAGCTCTTCACTATGGTACCAAGACTTTATGAATTTAAGTGCAGTACTAGATTGGTGATGAGTTCTCATCAATTTATAGTTGAGTTAACTAGATGTGACCATAAGTTCTATGCTAACAATTTTTTTTTACACTTCTCACTTGGCTCTCTCTCAGCTCCATGTTCTCAGTCAATTTTAATCTTAAAAATTTAAATGCAATGTCAATTGCTATCTATTGGCTCTTCCTGATTACTTGTCTTTTGTTTTTGATTTTGAGTAATGTTTCTGTTTTCTAATTTTTCCAAACTGAATAATCCTTTGTGTCCTAGTGGTTTTTTTGACTTAGTCTCTTATACTGTTTCGTTTTGTAGGGAACCTTTGTTTAATCGTTGGTTCACTTGTCTGGAGATATCAGCAAATATCTGTCAAATTTCTCATTTTGTTATTTTTATATTAAGTTAAAAAACTAATTTTTGTCATTTTTGTATTGGTGTTAGGTTGATTTTTTCTTCTTTTTATGCATATGTATATGTGTGTATGCATATGCGTCTAAAATGTGTGTGTATGTTCACATGTATGTAAAAGATATTGTAAAATATTTTCTTCATAATTTATTTTGTCTCCTCATACTCTATCATTATTCTTTCTTATTCTTTTTTTATATTTAGGCTTTGAGTGTCAAAATATAATGTAAAAAAAAATTATTTCTGGGGTTTAAAAGAAATTAAAATTTGGCTAATATTCCAAAAAAACAATCTGGGGTTTTGTAAAGTTTTCAAAATATAGGTAGATTCTGTTTTTTTTTTTTTTAATATTTATTTATTTATTTTTAAATAATGCTTGAATGGTGAAGGAAATATTTGTTTTCATGTTCTTCACTTGAACCTTTTTTTATTTTTCTTGTTTAATAGTTAATAGTTTTTTTTAATTGGTTTAGTGTTATCTTATTAGTGTTTTAATTTTTTAAAGGTTAGTTTTACATTTTTATTTTATTTATTGTTGTTTGAATTTATAGACATGTGTTTGTATGTTTTCAACTCCTAACAGAACAGTAAAAAAGAAAGACTATAACCCCTCTCAATATCTAATAAAACTCATTGTGGAGGTAAGCATTTTAAAAGTGATTGTTTTTCAAGAACAAAAATGCTATAAATTTGGGGAGATTAGGACTCAAAATTACGTGTTTTGATACAAAAAATGGAGAAAAATTAAAACATATATCAACATGATAAATACACGTAATAAAGATAAAAAGACTAAAACTGAAATTAACAAAACATCTCAAAAGAGGAAATTTATTTTTGAGCAAATTAATGATGTAAAAATAAAATTACTACTAGATACAGGATCTGATATCACTATCATAAGTGAACAGACATGGAGAAAAATGGGTAAACTCAGTTTATTGATAAAGTTGCATGGAGTCTCAGGAAAGAGATTGAACTTTTTGGGTGAATTCAACTGTAACGTTCCTTTTTGTGGAAAAAAAAAAAATGGTTTGATGCTTATATTAAAGAATTCTACTAATTTGTTTGGAACAGAATGGATTGCATTGTCATATTCTTTGGGACCCTACAATTAGCTCTTTTTGCAACAAGATACTAATTGTTATCCCCGGTGCTAATACGGCAATGAAAAATTGAAAATTGAACTGAAAATGAAAAAAAACATTTTATTTTGAAGGTTTAGAGACAAACGACTAAGGAAAAGCTAATTTTTGAGTTAAAAAGACCTTAACACCGAGTTTTAAGCCAAAAATAAATATCAAACCTTTTGCGGCCATTAGATTCAATAAATAATGAATTGAACAGACTAGGACAATTAGGTGTGATATCAAAAACAGACTATTTCGAACGGGCATCACCAACAGTCTACGTTAAAAAAAATAATAAAATCTGCGTATGTGCTGATTTTTCAATTAGGCTTAAATTTAAAGTTTAATATATATATATATATATATACCTATAATCACATAAATGAATTAAGAGCACTAATTTAACCTGCTGAATAAGATGTGAAATGGGATTGGAAGGCAAATGTCAAAAATGCTTTCAAAGTTTTTTCAAGAAAGTCTTAAAATCGGACTTGTAGATTTGCAAACATCAAAAATTAAAGATTGTGGCTGCAAAAGATGCAAGTGATTCAGTGACTGTTAGACAATTAAAATTACAAATTTTTGTAAACAGAACAGTTTAACATTAAAAATAGCTCATTAAAAAAATTATTAATTTTTTTTATGAAACAGCCAGATTGTAAAAAACTGTCAATTGGCAATCATATTGATCATGAAAAAAAACAAATAAAAAGGAAAAAAAAAAAAATGAATAAAGAATTTTATTACAGACAACCATCCGTAAAAATTATTATCCTGGATATGGATGAAAAATGGATGTTCCATGAAATATGCAATCAGAATGAAGCGTTGAATAACTATCACCTTATTGAACTATAATTAAGTAAAATGAAATTTCAATCATGAAAAAAAAAATTAAGTCATTGGAGGAAATAAGAATATTACTAGAAATAAAATTTTCATTATGTAATTCAACAAATTACGTGAAAACCAGATCCAGTATCGTTATGAAAACGTATTAAAAAAGAATTTCACTTCAAATATCTTCAGGAATTTTTAGAATGAAATCCTTAATGAGGTAATTGTTCTGTACAAAAATGGATAAAGATATAAAAATTTAGTTAAAATATATTATTATTGTGTAACATATAAACAGTTGAACTTTCATTCATCAAAATTCAAAAATACTACGAAAACCTTGCCTGGTCCAGAATATTTTTATTAGAACCGTTAAACGGAACACTATCTAGTGGTTTTAAATAGTTTATACTAAATGGCCTTGTTTAAAATTTTGTAGAAGACCGATCATTACTGCGGTAACGATAAATCAAATGCAAAAATTTTGTTTTCGGTGTCAGTGACTCTGTCGTTTCAGATAAAGGGGACATCATGTCTTGTGAATTTAAGTCATTTGCAAATCATTAGCAATGGAAAATATGGATCATATCTTTATAAAGATCAAACGGAGGGAGAGGTGTCAGATGAAGTAATGCTACAGCAATTTCAGTGCTTATAGAATAAATTGGTGGAAAAATGAATATGAATGTTGCCTGCAGACTTTATGTTCACTAGGTTTTAAGAGATTTTCATTTTTAATAAATTAACCTTGTAATAAAAAGGACTAGAAATGTAGCTAAATATTCTACCCATTTCCTGCATTTAACAATTTTAATGTAAGAAGATTTTTATTAGCAGGTAGGTAGCTTTTTATAGTCTTTGCTGTTATAGGAGAAAGATGATTCACTGTCACATAAATATATGAGTATAGATGAAGTACATATGTATGCAAGTTAATATATTTGTGTGATTGTAAAAGTTTATAGTAAGAGTGATATAGAAAACTTTTAATGCAATTACTGTTCAGCAGAATTTAAAACGATCAGTTGCATTTCAGAAAGAGACAGAATATTCTTGCTGGTCATGAAACTCTTCTTCATAATTAAGAAATAACTAAACAATGAAATTTCTTCTCAACAAGACTATTTTAATACAGATGTTCAGTTGTATTATTTTTTATTTCAGTTTTGCAAAAATGTTCAAATTTAATATTTCAACAGAGAAATGATAACAATTCACTGACATTAATGAATATACACAAAATGATTCTGAGAACTATTGTAACACAGTTATTACCAATCTTAGTCAAATTCAGATGAATACAACAGGCCATTTGTTAAAAGAAAATTTTTTAACATGATACAAATTTTTAGTAATGCTAAATGAAAAATCAGGCAGATGAGCTGATTTATACCATGGCTTTCTGTTGTTCAGTGAAATTATTTTATTCAAGGGTTATTTTTAAATGCATATATTTAATAGCTTTAAATAATAAAAATTCTATCATTTAGAATTTTTTTTACATTTTCATTGAAAATTAGAATACAGAATAAATACTGTTACAAAAGAAAAAGCTCATAACTTCTGGAAAGTCTATTATATTAGCATACAATTTTAACACAAAGCAAATATTAATCTGCTAAATAACGTCAGAAAATCACATTCAATATAGATCCCTTTAGCCTTCACTACATGTCAAAGTCTTTCTGGAAAGTCACTGATGGCAGCACACACAGTTTTCATGTGTATTTTGCCCCATACCCTCTTCAATTTCACCTTCAGAGCTTCAATATTGTGATGTGGCATAGAACAGGCTCACTAATAATAGACAAGAGTGTTGATGTCTGGTAATAAGAGACTATTCATCCTTGGTGATGAAGCCAGAACAATTGTCTCTGCACCACTGCTGTTACATGAGCAGTATGTCTCATTGCATTGACTTGTTCATCCCCATAAGTGGCATTGCACCACAGATTGAGCACACCTTCCATAATGTCCTCTATGTACACTTCTTTGTTGATCTTTACCCTTTGAGGCACAAAAACAGAAGGAGACATTCCACTTTCTGAAATGGCTGCCCAAACCACAACTGATGCTGGTTTCTGGGTTCCTGAAGTAGTATGAACTGACTGATAATTTGTTGAAAGAACATGACCATTTTGATGATTAAAAGTCTGTTCAACAATGCAAATGGTGTTTTGCAGCATGCCATCAAGAATCCATTTCAGCAACTTCTTTGAAGCCTCTTTTTCATTGTGGCTGCTGAAGAAGTTGTCTCTTAGTTATCTTGTATGGTGACATCCTTAGATCATTTCAACATAGCCTCCACATGGTTCTCTCCAATATACCAGCCTCCTTAGTCAAATTTCTCATTGACCTTCTTTAATTACACACAATTTTTTCACAAACCTATTTTAGCATTACGGAGGTGTGAGGATGTCAAAGTGTTGTTGTATCAATTAATTGTCCCTTTGATAAACATTCTATTGATTCAAAGTTGTTTTCCAGCTTTAAAAATCTTAGGTGGAGTCAGTCTGTTTTCATGTTGCTCAATTATATATTTTCTTTTAATTGCATCATCATTGCTAGTAAATACTAAAACACATTGAAAAAACAAATAGTATACATTATTTGGTATTAAACCATAAACAACAAGTGAATGACCAAAAACTCCATCCATCTGCAAACATCTTTATCTTCAGCGATTTTAATGCACACCACATGTGGCTTAAACATTTTAATGTTACTGATGTTGCTGGTATTCAGACATTAAACTTTTCCAGTTCCTTCCCTACTCATTTACCTAGCAAATTTGAGCAATAGGCTTCTTTAGTTGATTTATTTCATACCTCCTTGCTCTTGCCGAGCTTTGCAATACTGTCCTTTTGGAAACTCAGATCACTCAGTAGTATCTACTGATATTTTGTTCCAATCATCTTTTAAACAGAAACCCTCTATTCATAAGATTTCTTTCCACTACCAGCATTCTGACTAGAACTCAATCTGTGACTTTCTTCAAGACACCCCCTTGGACTGACATTTTTAACCTTAAAAATGAGAATAGCATCACTGAGAATAGTGAAGTTTGGGCTGTAGCTTTGGAGATCTTGAAAGCTTTTGGCAGGGTTTAGCATATAGGTCTTCTCCACAAGTTGAAAAGTTACGCTGTCTCTGGACAAATTTTTCTTAACATACTGTGACATGAAAGTTATCCTGAATGGCAACTCTTCTAGATCCTTTCATATTAATGCAGGTGTTCCCCAAGGCTCTATCTTTGGACTTACTTTGTTTTTAATTTTCATTAATGACCTTCTCGATGGCATCAGCTCTCAACTTGGTATCTATGCTGATGACACAATCATTTGTTCCTGTCTTGATAGTAAGTTTTATCATTTTAATAAAATCAAATTGGCAGTTGATGTCCAAAACAACCTTCAGTCTGTTGTTAATAGGGGGCAAAGGAAGGCTTGTTAATTTTAACACATCCAAAATTAAATAGCTCTCTATTAATCTTCTGATTGACACCTTTCTACCTTCCATCAGAATGACTGATGCTAACTTTCAAGTGAGTGACTTGTTGAGCATTCTCAAGCTAACATTCTGGGCTGGCATGAAGTGGAAAAACTATATTGAATCCATTGCTAGATCAGATGCTAAGAAAGTTGGTTCACTGTTTAGTGCTAGACAATTTTTATCTCCAGAATCCATCTTACATATATATGTCTACCATTTGTTCATGCTTAGAATTTTACTGCCACATATGATCCAGTGCTCCTGTTATTTATCTAGAGCTCCTTGATAAAATCCAAAGAAAAAACAGCAATATTATTGGTCCTGATCTGGTATCTTCAGCTTCAGTTACTTTCCTACCACTATAAGTTTGCCTCTCTGTGCCTTTTCTATAAATACTTTCATGGTAATTGTTTGAATGAGCTTTTTGCTATGGTATAGACTTTTTAAAAATTTAAGCATAGTATTAGACTGGTAACAAGTTCTCATCAATTTGCAGTTGAGTTGGCTAGGTGTTCTATGCTAACAGTTCCTTTTCTTGGACTTCTCACTTGTGGAACTCTCTTTTGACTCCATGCTTTCCAACAAACTTTAATCTTCAAAAATTTAAATACAGTGACAATCGTTATCCACTGTCCTCCTTTTGTTCTTGCTCCTTAGTAATGTTTCTGTTTTCTAATTTTTCCAAGTAACTCCTTGTGCCTTGTTAGGGGTGAATTTGATTAAAAAAAAAAAAAAAAAAAGAAGTAGAATTCATTTGAAATTTTGTAACAGCATTTGTGCTGTACCCTGTATTTCTTAACTGAGATCAGTCAGTAAAATAAACTTGAAAGGGTTAAGTTGAATCTAACAACAAGGCATTTATTAGCAATCATATTTTTATTAATAGCAAAAGCTGATTTTATTTATAGTATCAGATAATCTAAAAACAGAAATAAAATTACTTAAATTTAATAATTAACAGTAAATTGATGCTACCAGCATAAGTACTTATAGTAATAGTAAAAATAATGGAACTTTAATTTGATTTGTTGTCAGTACCCTTCAAGAAATAATTTTGTATGGAATAATATGAAGCAATAATATGACAAAAAATCAACACAACAATTACAGTTCAAAAAATTATAATTCTTATCCTTGGAAACAAAAATATACATAAAAATAACTTCAAGTATAAAAAATATAGTAATGTTTAATTTTCTTTTATTAAAAAAATAAACAAAACAATAAAATCTGTGAAATAAATTAAATCTGAGAAATTTTTATTCAAAAGATACCAGTGAAAATAATTCTTTAAAACTAAAGTTATATTTCTAATAAAAAACTTAAAAAACAATGTTTGAATGTTGCAATACACTATAAGCTTTTTGGAAAATTAAAAATGTTTTGACTTTACAGCATTAAAATCAACAAAATGAGAAAATAAATATTTAATAATTACTATTATAAATATTCTTTATAATACCTAAGAAAGGGAATTTCTTGAGTATTGTAAAATTTTATTTATGACAGAGACAGTCTTAAATAAAATTTACTCTTACTAAAACAGTTTAGCATTTTTATCTCAGTTGTATTTATAGTAGTGCATTAGTTTTATTTTTCAAGTGCCAGAAAGCCTAATTATTTTCAAATTAACAAAATGTCTTTTTATAACATTCAAACACTGAAAATTAAAATTAATAATTTTCAAAAGTTTACACTATAATTTTCATTAAATACAATCTTAAGGGATCTTAATTACTATATTTCAACAGTATCATCATTAGTAGTAGTAATCATTCATAAAAATGTTAATGATATTAATAACAGCACTTGTGAAATTGACAAGGAAGTTAAAGTACTTTCAATACAAAAAAAATACTGAAACCTATTCAGCAGGACTTAGGAAAATCACTAATTGGAAAACCGTCTACTGAGCAGATATGAATTTTATTGTTTTTAAATATTTTTTTAATATTGATCAGTTATAGATAACTTCAATAAGTGGACAATTTCAATAACATACTGCAAAAACTTCTCTTAATTTTTTCCATTTTCATACAATTTCAGTTTATAGTTAAATTCAATTGATCATTAATGATGAGGTTAGGTAAACTTCTGCATTTTAGATTGTATTCAGTATATAGCATAATTAGTTGTATTATCCACTTGCTAGGAATATTTCCTCAGACTCCAATATAACTTTGATGTGCATAAAATGATTTTATTTACCTAGATTTTTTTATAAAACCAGAAAAATAAATTGGAGAAGAGCTTTTCTCAATTTTATGTTTTTGGGGGTTTTTTTACAAAAAATATTGATGTATAAAAAGAAAAAAAATGTATACAAATTTATTAAATTCAAGATATTAAACTTTGTATTATTTTTTTTTTTTAATCTTTCTTTTCTTTATTAACTGTGAATTGCCATGCCTTCAAAGGAAAAGATAGGAGTTTCCCCATTGTTAACTACTGTTTAGAATTTAGAAATTTTCTTTTATGACTTGTTTCCATGCAAGATTAGAGATTTCCATCTACTTTAATATTTAACCCATAACTGGGGGGAGAAACAGATTCATGCTATTCTACAGGGGATTTGTACGAAAGAGAATGTAACAGACTATGCCAGAATTTGAACTCGGCCTGACAATTCCACTTTCTGTTCTGATATCTGTTACACCCTTCCTGCAAGTAAAAACTATATTCAATAAGTTTTATTTGCTAGAGTTAAAAAATATTGAGTTGAAATGTTTTGTTCCTTCAAAATCCTCACTTAACAGGTTCTAGTAATTTTAACTGTGAAATAATTATGTACAGAATAATACATGTTAAATTATTATTCAATGTTTTTCATTGATTTCATAACCTTTTAAAAAGATGTACATAAAATGTTTTTAAATCCAGATGCATATACTTAAAAATCCTTAATATTAAAAGTTTCACATTTCTAACATTAATCAATTTAGAATTATTGCAGTAGCATTAACTTTAGATTGCATACAACTCAAATAGACTTATCTTTGATAAATGATAAATAACTAAAAAACAGAAAAACAAAGAACATAATTTTTGATTGACAGAATAACTTGATTTATTGTTTGTATTTCTATCTACTATTTCTTTGTATCTTTTATACCATTTTATTTATCTGTATAAGATGATATAAATAATAAGTGCAACTTCTAGTGAAAATAATGTTCTGCATATGATGTGAATAAATATCAAAATATAAGCAAAATCAACTATACTTTTTGAATAGAAACCAAATTCTTATAGGCAGAAAAATATAATTATTTTATAATAGACTGCCTCTTTTCTCTGTATGTGAAATAAATCTTTAAACTCTGTAGTCATAATTTTTTTCTATGGACATATTTAAACCAACTGACTGTGACAATTTTATGATATTTGTCATTTCTGTACATTTAAAATGAAATCATTAACTTTAATAATTAATCTATCCAAAAGTAAGTCTATTCCAATTATTTAATACCACCAGTGAAAATAGCCAAAATGCTTTTGCCCCATAATAAACAAGTGAAATAATTATACAAGCTAGTTTCAAACATTATTATTATTGTAATGCATTTGATCCTCACTAGGTGCTCCACATTCAGAGTCAAGATTAGAAAATATCAATAAACTCATGCAACACAGATAACATTCAGCTTTCAGGCTGAGTAACTTTACTTGTTATGCATATGGAAATGAAATGAAAATGTGAAAAGAAAATTACTTTTTTTCTGCCAATACATGAAAAAGTGAAAAGAAAATTTTTTTTTTTTCTGTCAATACAATACCAAAAGGAATATATTATTTACAAAATTTCATTGGTCATACCATGCAATTTTGAGCTATAATTGCTCTAACAACTTTTATTATTAGCCAAAAACTATGGTTAAAGTGTTTTCATAGGTGAATTCTGTTAACACAAAGTTTTCTCTCCATCATTAGATAATGTACTGTGAGAAACAGGAAAAAATTGTCTAATGATTATTGAAGCATGGTTGTACATTATACAAGATAACAATCTGCAGAAAAAGGAACATGACAATAGAAAAAATAAAATGAAATAAAGTCTTAACAAAAGTAAAAAGTAATTTGTTAATTCAAGTGACAGGCTTGTGCTGTCCATTTTGCAATATGAGATAAATCTAATATACTGAAAATACCAATGCATGTAATTAGGAAAATTTGTACATATTGACAATGATCTCTACTATTCAATATATACTAACTAAATATTGAAATAAATGCTATATATAATGTTTATGATATTATCAAACAAATAAACAGATCAACCCCAGATTTTCCTACAATAACTTCATAAAATAATTACATTTTATATGACTAAAGCAAACTGTCATATAAATAAAATTAATGACCTTCCACTTTCATATTTAATTCTAGACTATCCATTGACTAAACATGGTCATGAGGAGATTTTATTAGGGATATCAACCAGAAAATCTACATAAACAAAAGTTTTCTGTAAGGAGGCTGTAAAAGAAATGATTATTAAACTACAATGCAGTGTTTATATTTAGACACTTAATTTGTTAATTAGAGAATATAAAAATTTGCAGAACCTTGTACTTTTATAGTTGCTTATCTGCATATACAAGCTTTAAAATAACTGTTACAATTTGTACATCTGAACATTGTGGCTTGCTTTCAAGATTTTATATAACTCCTTATCAAATACTAAAAAGAGCAATATATTGAATTATTTAGAAATATTAATGTGTCTAAATTCAATAGAAGGAAATGGAAATTTATTCTATGAAATACATACAGTTAACTATTTTGATGTTAAAAATTAATTAAAAAAAAACTCAAGTTGATGTTAAAATGCTTAACAATCAAATAAATATTTAAACATTCATTTTGAAAAGTACCATACTGACCGTCTTTGTGATATTAACTTGAAACACTTTTACAGCAGACTTGGAATGACTACTTGCCTTACTACAGTCAGGATTACTGAATCTCAAATAGCAGAATCAGTTTTACTTAAATTTAGTTTCTCAGATCTATTTCAAGTTTAGTAACATTCCTTTAATTGCTGAACTTGTATTGTGTTTCAGTCAGGCTATCCATTAATTATACGTTTATATCTGACCAGTATATCATGACATGAAGACACAATTAACTAAAACACCAAAATGGAAATAACACAAAGAGAACAAAAAGGTTTCATTGGATTTTAAAATGTTTTTAGTAAAGCCTTTTCATTCTTACATTGCATTGTTTATTTGAAAATAGTGAGTTTGTAAACATTTATAGTAATAGAAAAATAAATAAAAATACACAAATAATAACAAGGAGACCAAAATTTTAACATCTCTAAAAATAGATGCATATTCAAAATTGCTAGGCCATGAAGCCATAATCTGATCAACCAATCAGAAACCATACCAACCAGGATACGAGCATCCTAGTCTAACAAGTGAATAAGAAACAAGTTTAAATTCCAAATTTAAATTTTTTAAAATTGCAGGTGGCAAACAAAAAAAAAAAGGGACCTGGTCATTATTGAGAAAAGAAATTTAGGAATAGAACAGACTGTTGCATTCATCTAATTCAACAGTAAAATGGTAAAAACTAGTTGTCAGTCTAGTAGCAAGCTTAAATTCATGCACTCGAGGTACTGGGGGGAAAAAAAGCTCATTAGAACAGTTGCCATGAAAATATTTGTAGAAAAGACAGAGGGAAGCAACGTCACGTTGGTGAGAAAGTGACTGAAGTCAAGATGCCAGGTCAAGATCAATTACATTACAAACACTTCTTTGAATTTTATCAAGAATCTCGAGATATACAGTAGGAGCAGCAGACCAGATATGGCAGCAGTGTTCAATGTATGGATTAATGGTAAATTTATAAATGTGCAAGATGGATTCTGGCGAGAAAAATTGTCTGGTATGACACAGTGAACAAACTTTCCTGGCAGCAGACCTAGCAATTAATTCAATATAATCATTCCACTTCATGTCAGTTGAAAATATGAGCCCAAGAAAGTGTAAAATGTTGCTCTCCTGGAGTTTAGCATCAGTCATGCTGATGGCAGGCAAAAAAAAGTTCTCTGTGGTGATTAAATGAAATGTAGTTTTGCATTGGAGGTGTTCAAATTTACAAGGCATTCCTTGCCCTAGTTAACCACTTATCGGAGGTCTTTTTGAGAGCAGTTGCCAGTTTTACTTTGTCGGATCTGTCAGACTTGCTATGAAGACAGGAGTAAATAGATGTATCATCCGCATAAATGCCTAGTTGGAATATAATAATTTAGTGTTAGTTAATGAAATGGTATCTAATACTGGGACAAATCTTTTAAATTCATCTCTGTTGTCCATTTATATAATGTACAATACCAAAGAGTTCTACACAAATATTTCTGCAACAAAATAGCAAGCAGCACACCTAATATCTAGGGTTTATGGTCACATCACATTGAAACACCAGTTCCTGCATGATCACCAAAGTTAAACAATGTTGAGCCTAATCAATACCTCGATGAGTGACTGCTTGGAAATACCAGGTGCTGTAAGCTTGGATGCATGGTTGGTATAATGGATAATGGTTTGGAATTGTTAATCAGAGAGCCAAGTTCTAATTCCAGTTGGGTACATCATATTTATTTATGTACAATTACCCTTGAGAAAGGCATAAAACCACCTCTTCCCTCCTTCCAGCTATGGGTTAATTATTAAGACTTGTATCACTAAAACCATTATTATCTCCAAAAAAAATATTTAGACTTCAGCATTAAATAACCCATAAAGGTTGATATGCTGCTAAACAAAAACAACCAACCCATATAATATGTTAGAGCAACAATAAGCCTAAAAACAGTATCGCTTGTTTCGAATTGTTTTTTCTTCAAGTTTTCAGTTGTGTTCTTGGTCTTTATTAATAATAGGATGAGCCTCTCTCTCTCCCCCTAGTGAAGGATTGAAATTTCAGATCTCAACCAATTCTTTTTTTCATAGGCTTTTCTTTGTGACATCATTGGAAAGGTGCTAGTAAATTGAAGACAAAAAAAAATAGAAGACAAAAAAAACACTGATTTCCAATAGACTGAAGATATACCAATTGACTAGACAAGAGAAAATGAAAGAAAAAGATATTTTTTTTTATTGGAAAAAAAAAAAAAACTAAAAAAAGGTAATTAAATTTTTCATCCACGAGAGAAGTAAAACAAAGAGACCATCTGGTTTCAGTTAGGACTGAAATTAAGTGATGGAATATTCTTGGAGGTCCAAGGACCTCCTGGAAAGAAATAGATAATATTTTTATGACTATTGAGTGACAGAGAGGAAGACAGACCAATGGTCACTAATTCGGTCAATTGGTAAGGATTAACTTTTAAAAGTAGACAAGTTTCCAGCAGAAAACAAATAAGAGAATGATAATTAAATTTTTCAGCTGCCGAAATATGATAAAACTTCTTAAATGTTGACAAAAGAGTTGTCAAGGAGATAGAAAATGATAAATCACTGATGCGAAAAACGACCACACACAAAAGCATGATAAGAAAAACTTTTGAATAATAATTAAAATTTGGCTGTTTGGGCTAGACAACGCCTAGCCTTTGGGGGGCAGGTTTGATCAGATGACCAAAGAGGAAAAGGTCTTCCACCTAAATTTCAGAAAAGGTGGAGGACTTTCCACACCTCTCAGAAATGATTTTAAGAAGCAAAATGACAAAGCAAGGATAATAAATAGGTAGAATTCCAAGGAGGGAATAAGAGGTTAGGTCAATATTTTGGATTTATGGGATAGCCCTGATTGGTTGCCCAAGGAATCAGAACACTTTGTCACCAAAGCACATCATGCTCCATCCCAACCCTTGCACATGGGTCCATAAAAACAGAACACTGAGTAGATGAAGACAGACTACAGAGAGACATGGCAGAGCAGATACTACAATTTATCCAAATGAGAATCTCTCCATGGAACAATTAATGCGCCCACAGCGGTTCAACATAGAACCTGATACTACAGACTCTGAAAAGCACTAGATACATTGGTGAGTGATATTCAAAAACTTCTTACAAGCAGTACATGCAGAAACTCCACATTGGCCATTGAACAAGCTTGGACTCTTAACTAATTATATATCACACTCATAAAATAATACTGGACTGTCCCACTTATAAGGAGGCTATGGACATACTACAAGCTACTTACCGGAAACCAAAGAATGAAATCTTCTTGCAACATAAAAATTTTACAGGATGCCAACTAAATGGTGAATCGCTGGAACAGTATTTTAAAAGAATTAAGAACTCAAAGCAAAGACCGTGACTTACAGCCAATGAATGCCAAAGAAATTCAAGATGAGCATATTCTGGACACTTTTATCAATGGTCTACAGAATGCCCAGGTAAGGCAAAAACTCCTTGAAAGTACCAATCTAAATTTAAATACAGCTTATGAGCAGGCCTATACATTTGAGGTAGCCCCAAAACAGTCTGTGTTCTACTTACAGACTGATACTGCTGGTGCTACTCCGAACACTCACTATTCTCGTTTACCCTCCTCTTCTACTGCCTCTTTTATTGTAGCCACCATAACAGTTGCTTCTCCAGACTGCCTTTCAAAAAGCATAATGCAGATTATAGTTAAAGGCATTGCTACTGATGCACTAATTGATACCGGCATTTCTGGTAGTTATATTGATTTCAGCATTGTGTAGGCTAATCTACTCAGGTGTCTATGGCAAATGCTGCTCTATCATCACAAGTGATTGGATTACTGCCTTGTTAGCCTAGAGTTAAGAAATGCTTTATATAGAAACATCAAACTCTTGATAATGAAGAACCTGTGATGTGATACTGGGGCATGACTTTCTACAGCATCATTCTAGTATCAAGATTCCTTTTGGAGGACCCAAACCAGCCTTCAGCATTTGTGAATTAACAGCAGCAGTCAATTTCCCATACCCATCACTCTTCAATAACTTATTTCCAGACTGTAAAGCCTATAGCAATGAAGTCAAGACAGTACTCAATTGAGGACAAACAATTTATAAAAGCTGAAATTACAAGAATGCCCAACGAAGGAATCATTGAAACAAGTGAGTCTCCATGGAGAGCCCAGGTATTAGTAACATCTTCTGAGAATCTGTCTATATTTCTGAGATGAGGTAGAAAGAGAGATGAGAATGGAGAAAGATTTTTTAACAACACAATCCCATTCCTGGATGTTCTATCCTCTTTGGTTTGAACAGAGCATGGGTTTAAGACATCCATATGTTTAAAACCGACATTCACCGGACAGTACCACAATTTCAACTCCCACCATACATACTGAAGCGTAAAGAAAGGGATAACCCATTGCTTACAACATTGAGCAAAAGTCAAGAGACATTAGATAAAGAATTAGTCAGTATAAAAGTAGTACCCTACAATGATAACAACTACCCTGGGTACAATTTTGTAAAAAACTGGGATAGGCGGGTACAAGAGGAGGAGGAGGACAACAACACTCAGAAAACAGTCTGCCTGCCTTATGTGAAGGGGTTATCAGAGAAAAACAAAGGATCTGCGGTCCATATAACATCAGGACAACCTTCAAAAGCTTGATGACACTTTGCAGATATATCTCTCAGAAGAGACCCCCATAGAGGAGAACATGACTAAAGACTGTGTGTGCATGCTATCCCATGCAGCTGCTGGAAAGGAATATAAAGGAGAGACAGGCTGCCCCTCAAGGTAAGGCTTCAAGAACACCAGAAAGCTGTAACACAGGGGAAGTGGAAAAATCAGTGTGGCTGACCACATATGGAGAGAGAAGGAGATCACCGCCCTCTGTGGGATCATGTTGAGATCATAGACAAGGAACACCATTGGAAAATTTGTAAACTTAAGGAATCCGCACATATGCTAGGCCACAAAAATCTCCTGAGCTGACCAAGCATAGAAATAAATACAATATGGGAACCAGTAATAAGGAGTGCCAGAGAAAAGGAATGCTAACAACAACAGTTGCAATATGAGCTCTGGTAAAAACATGCAATGATAACAACAAAAATTGCAATATGAGCACTGGTGAAAATGGTTGCTGAAGACATTAGGTTTATAATACCCAGAAATTCATACCCAAGGACACATGGCACAGTGGATAAAGGCATTGGTTAGATCCAGTGACAGGACCCAAAGAGTGAGTTCAATACCCAGTTAAGGCAGTGGAGAACTTTCAGAGGGAAATTAACAGGAGATAACTGATAACTGACATCCATTAAACATGGCACGTGGAACTAGAACAGTCTACTCCAGTGAGCGAAATAAAGGGTTCAGTTTGACATTACAACCACCTGAAGAAGGCTGGAGTGTACAACGGCCGAAACGTTGTAATAAATATGGCGACAAAGATGAGGACAATAGTCCGAATAATGTATCTTCTGAGAACCACAAAAAGAAATTAGTAATTGATTACTCTCAAACCATAAATAGGTTCATCCTATTAGACACTTACCCACTACCACGAATAGATGAAATCATAAGTGAAATTGCCAAATATAAAGTGTCTATGACCAAGTAGCTATTAAACCTGCAGATCAGGCCTGCACAGCTTTTGAGGTAAATAGTCGCATCTATCAGTTTAAAAGTATACCATTCGAAGCTTCCAGCGAATTACAGATAAAATTATTAGTGACAAAAGATTGGAAGGCATTTTCACATACATTGACAACGTAACCATATGCGGACGCAATCATGCAGATCACAATCATAATCTGAAACAATTCATGGTGGCTATTGAGAAATATAATCTCACATTAAATGTTTTTTGGCATAGAGATCATTAATTTACTGGGGTACACCATGAGTAAAGGTTCTATGCCACCAGATCCAGAATGATTGAAACCTCTACTAAATTTGCCAATTCCTAATAATATGCGTGATCTAAAACTAACTATGGGTAGGTTTGCATATTACTCCCAGTGGATTGCTTCTTTTTCAGATAAAATACATCCATTGGTACAAGTGGATAGTTTTCCTCTTTCTTCCACCGCAACACAGGCTTTTAAAAATCTTAAAAGGGATATCGCCAACTCAGCAGTTACAGCTATAAATCCCACCATTCCTCTGGTAGTAGAGACAGATGTATCTGATTGTGCAACTGCTGTCTTTAAGGCAATCTGGATGCCCTGTTGCATTTTTTTCAAGGACCTTATCACATTCAGAACAGCAACACTCAGCAATTGAAAAAGAAGCCTATGCTATAGTGGAGGTATTCAGAAAATGGAGGCACTACTTGATAGGACAACATTTTCAATTGATCACTGATCAAATGTCTGTTGCATTTATGTTCAACACTAGAACAACTAGTAAGATTAAGAATGACAAAATAACGAGGTGGAGCATTGAACTCTCCTGTTTTTCTTTTGATGTGAGCTATTGACCTGGGAAAGAATGCTGCGGTAGATGCACTATTGAGGGTATGAAGCTTGATACCAAACATAGATGAGCTTTGTACCCTTCACAATGAACATAACAAGGATTACACATGTGGTACGAACCAGAAACCTACTATATTTCACGGACAACATAAAAGAAATTCTAAAATCATGTAGAATATGTGCAGAACACAAACCGCAGTTCTTCAGTCCTAATGCCGGGACACTTGTAAAAGCCACTCAACCATTTGACAGGTTAAATATAGATTTTAAGGGTCCCCTACCACCAGAAAATAGAAATCACTACATGCTAACCATCATTGATGAATATTCGCGATTCCCATTCGCATTTCCGTGTCCAGACATATCAGGAAATTCAGTAATACAATGCTTATGCTCTTTATTCACCATTTTTAGGGTTCCAACTTACATCCATTCAGACTATGGAGCCTCTTTCATGTCTGAGCAATTGAAACAATTTCTTCAGGAACAACAAGAGGCCACAAGCAGAATGACTCCATACCTCTGTCAGGGTAATGGCCAATGTGAATGGTACAATGGCATTATATGGAAAACTATACAACTAGCCGCCACAAATTGCAAATGTCTGATCTCCCACTAGGAAGATCTCTTGCCCGAATTTCTGTATGCTATCAAAACACTTCTATGTAAAGCCACAAATGCTATGCTTCATGAGAGTTTCCTCTCATTTCAATGAAGAAGATTGGCAGGAACTTCACTTCCTTTATGGTTCTCTAAACCTGGAACAGTTCTTCTGAGACTGTTCGTCCATCATAACAAAAATGACCTATTGACAAATAGAGTGGAGCTAATTGAAGCAAATCCTCAGTATGCCTGGGTGTGCCACTTGGATGGGAAAGAATCTGCTGTTTCCCTGAAGGACCTCACACCCACAGGAGATGTACTTAAACCTGATATAGCTTGCAAGGAGAGGCCTAAATGTCAAAACCCTTCCACTACAGTTGAAAGTCAACATGACATCATTGAGCCATGGGACTCATCAACTGACTCACTGCATGTATCTGATACTGAGTTCATATTGTCTTAGGAGTGCCATAGGGCCCAGGGGGAGCTAGTAGTGGATGATCACTTGATACCTCAGAAGCAAGCCCATCCCCAAACTGATTCAGAATCAGAATCACAACAGTTCGCACACAGGAGACATGTTTTTCTTTTCAACACAGGACAAAGGATGAAAGCCAATCACAGCAAGTCTTTTAACCCAGAAACCCAGATTACCAAGACATTCCAGAAGAACCTGCAGAACACCAGCAAAATGGAATGAATTTGTCCCATACGACTAAAATGAAATGGGGGAGAATGTTATGAATAATCAAGAGTGATTTCCCCTTGTTTTGTTACTCTCCTCTTTGAGAGAGCTATTTCTGTATACTGGGACTAAAAAAGGACGCTATACATGAACTTGTATTCTAGGTTGAATAAAGCTTTCTTAAAGCCTGCACCTGCATACTTTTGTCATTACAGTCATATCTTCAGAATACCGAATTATAATCATTTTTTCATCAAATTAATTTTTTGCTTCAAAATTTAATTAGTCATGTCATTTCCAAATTTAGTCTGAGAAGTGATTTCACTTTTATTGCAAAGCAAAAAATAAATACTAATAAACTTATAAAATAAGAGTGAAGACAAGAGAAAATAAAATGAAATAAACAAGATTTACTGATATCATATACTCAATAAAACAAAACTATCATGAAATTATTGAAGCTGTTAATAAAAAAAAAGTGGGCACCTTTAAATGTTGATCTTCTTGAGGCAAATTTTCCATTAATTGAAAAACTATTAACATTTTATAGCATATTACCTAAATAAACAGAAAATAATTATTCAGGTTTCCAGATAACTTCAGCCATCAATGACAGCTACAAATAATAAAGATTTTGGATTACTGAAAATCTCTTCAGTCCTCTATCAGAAGAATACTAACAGGTGCTGAACCTTACCCAGACAAAGGTATGTGCTATGGTTGATGGTTATCTTCAAATATGTATATAAGATGCTAATATGTATTAGTATAGTAACAGCTTAATATATATATATTTTATTGAAGTGTCTGCAATATACTATTTTTCACTGTATTACAGCGATAATCTGATTTTAAAAAAAATTTTGTTGCTATCATCATACTTTTTGACTTGCACAATAAATACACTGGTAGAAAGGTACTTATCAAGACGATAAGAAATTGTTAAATGCATAAGGTTATTCAGTATTTGTTTTCAAATAATATAAAAAGTGCTTCATAAAGAAATTATGAAAAGGCTTTCTACAATATGATTAAATTTAAGCACTGATAAAAAACAATTACATCAAAATTTAATAAATAAATACAATTTCTAAAATGAGCATTCCAGATTAAAAAGATGAAAGCATGCAAAATTGAACATGATAGCTTCCAAACCCTACTCACCATAAAATAAAGAAATCAAAAAGAATTTTTAAGAAAGGAAAATTCAAAATTACACAAAGCATTTTTTTAATAAATATACCAATTCACCTCAAAATCTGTCCGACTTCTTAGGTAATCAAAATCTGTCCGACTTCTTAGGTATTCAAAATCTGAGCCAGAATGTCGGTGAAATTCTTCTTTTTTCCCAGTGTTGAAATCCACTGTCTGGAATAAAAAATGTCCAAACATTTAATACAATAAATATTTAATGCAAATATACCACAACCACAACTACCATTATACTAAACATCAACTGAGTAATAGATTATAAATTACAATTGTGGGAGAGTTTGTAATTGTCTAGATTTTTAAGCTAAAGGAAATGATTGCAGGAATGATGAGAAAACAAATTAGAGATTTAATAGAATTTATTTTGGTTAACACACCAAAAGTACAAAGGGTCTCTAACCAGAGTAGTCAATTCAATATAGCCATAGGATAAAAGTTTTCTATTTACACAAGAAAAGCATAGTCATAGCAAAACTTGTTGGTTGGATCTAGTGAATTAAAAAACATGCATCTTCAATAAAGAATGCACAAGTCTGATGAAACACCACAGGAAAAACTGTTGATTTTCTCTTATAGCCCAATGGCCCTTTTATAAAGTATCAATTGTATAATACATCCCAATCTACTTCAGCTTAAAAACATTTCATTTTAGTTTGTTATACTTTACTTCAAATCTCTTTGTAATTCATTATACATCAAAATCTGCCAGCCAGATGTAAACTCTATGAAATCAAAATTAAAAAGAAAAAAAGTTGCTCTCTGCACAGGGGCTCTGAGCATTACATCTGGCTCACAAAATAAATCCTTTCATCCAATATAAAATACAATTTAAAAGGAACCAATGATGAACATTACTACTAAAGCAAAAGTATGACAAAAAAAAACTGAGTCATGCATCCATCCTGACTACTTAAAAGGAAACATTTGCAACAATCAAGTTAGTCACAGGTGGGGAGGCAGGCTGTCACCAATACTACTAGTGGTCTTGGTCAACTGACCTGACACAAGCTTTAACACCAGGCTCTATGACAACATAGGATAAATACACAACTGAAAAATATACATAAATTTCTTACCTTTATATCTTTCTTGGGAGAACTTGGTTTTATCATTTTTTCAGCTTGTCTTTTATCAGCTTCAATTTCCTTATAAAAAAAATCATTATTTATTACAAAATAAAGTTCATGATTTAAAACTGAATAGCTAAATATGAGAATAACTACCAAAATGTGACACAAATGACAGACATTGGACAATACAGATTTACAACAATGACAAAAATGTTATATTGTTGTCATAATTATGACAAAGTGATGAAATAAAAGTGTTAAGTCACATCTTTTAATATTTTAGAATCATTCACTACTAGTATGAAAATGATTAGTCCAACTATTTACAACAAAGAGCAAGAAGAGTGACAGAAATGAGTTAATGTTACTAATCTCAATGAATAAGGAGCCATATGATTGTGATACAAGATATGACTGACTGCTTACTTATGCACAGTATAAAAAAGAAAAAAGTGTGCTTGTGTACCATTTAAGCATTAATTTGTAAAAAATAAATTATTATTACAATAACCAAGGGTTTTCCAACAATATGCCATATGTCTATAGTAAAATTACAAATATAAAATTAACCAAAAATTACACAAAAATACCTCTCAGACAATTATCAGTGTAAGACAAGGATGCCTACTCTCTCCTATACTTTTCAACCTGTTTCCGGTGAGAATTATGGGGGAAATCCTCCATGACCACAACACTTCTATCTCTGTTGGTGGTAGACCTGTCTACAACGGGTTTTTGCTTTTATAATTATGGTGGGCAGTAAAAGTAAGCTAAACAACAAACTTGTTGAAAGAGCCGGCACATATGGAATGCAACTCAAAACAGAAAAATCCCAAATAATGGTGAACAGCACAATCAACATCAGTGCCAGTATCACCATGTACAGCAAACCACTGGAGGAAGCTGAACACTTCAAACACTGTGGAGCAACCCTGTCAAAAGATCACCACAGCAGCAATCACCAAACTGGAAAGAATATGGAAAGTCAACATTAGCTTCCATAAGTTCAAGCTCTACAAATTGCTGCTCACATGGGTGTGAGACTTGGACATGCTTGGGTGAGATAAGAAAAAGGATCAAGGTGTTTGAGAATAAATGCTTAAGAAAGCTCCTCTGCATCTCCTACTGGGAGCACAAAATCAAAGACTATGTATGAACTATGTACAAAGCAAGGTCAAAAGTCTCATGGACCAACAGGAATCTCTTCTCACCACCTGGAGGATGGCATGGTTTGGCCATGGCATAACAGCCTCTGCAATACCATCATGCAAAGTACTATTGAAGGTGGATGCAAGTGGGGATGACAATGCAAGAGCTGGTCAGATAACATCAAAGAATGGATGAACATGACAATGCCAGAACTCCTGAGAGCTACTGCCAACAGATCATCCTAGAAGAGGTTGTCTGTTTCTTCTGCCCTTTGTTTCCCCCTGACAATTGAAGAATTCAAGGAACTAATCATGGTGATTTATCACCATTTCTTGCAGAACCCCTAACAACTTGTTGCAAAATCCCAGGGTTCTGGAGAACACTGGTTGAGAAACATTCACACACACAAATCATGTCAAGCCACTCTATGAGTGCTACAGTTAACACATTACTAATTGCTACATAGCTATGTCATCAGCAACTAAATTAGCACCCCAACCAGGATTTTATGGTGAGGAGGGTGGCTAGACACACAGCAGGATTAAAAATGAGACCTGTCAAAGGATGAATGAACCTTCTTGTAAGGTCAATAGTCATCTAGCACAATGGCTATGTATACATCCAGTGTGTTGATGACATGGCATCACTAGGCAGAGAGCTTCCTAGAATGAAGTCAACACCCAGGTCAGAGGGTTCATCCAATGAAATAAATTTCCATGTGTAGATGACCTAAGCAAGCCTTCAAGGTGGTGGACATAGGCTCCACCAGGTTTACTTGCCCAAGACACACTACACATGAATGAATACCTATCTGTCTTTCAACCCAGATACATGTAGAAAACTGGCCAAGTGCTCAACTACACAGCAACCCTACAACCACACATGGTCATGGGACTGATTATGATGATCTTTATAAAAACATTAACATAGTAATAATGAGTCTTAATTATTTTTCTCAAAATTTATACAATTTCTTAAAAATAACTGCCAATCTATTTTAAACATATTACATAATTATGATCTCTAGCGGCAAGACTGATACATGCATTTTCCAATGCACACCCTTTCCAAACTAATAGCTTAAACAACAATAAATGATTGAAAATGTTTCATCTAAAAATAAAAATAAATTGAAAAGAATTTTAATACACTACCTAAAATTCCTAAATTAGAATGACATATATATATATATATATATATATATATATATAATAAAAGGCTTAAACACTAATATTCCATGGTCATAATTTATTACATTGGAATCTCCCTCCCCCCCCTATATTTTTCCCCTCCCTCTTATTCTGATCTTCTACATTAGATCGTCTATGGTATGTGTATGTAAGGATAAATGTATCTTTATGCATTAGACATCGACAACATTCATATTTCTCTTACTTAAACCCCTTCCACCACCTCTCCTAAAATTCTCTCTGTTAAGGTTTAATCTCCTCCTAGTCTGTTACCCCTCATACTTACACTCTCTAAATTCTGTTTTTATTTCTGGAGTTGTTTTTTTCTGTTTTCTTTTTGAATTTGTAGGTCTGATGAATTGGATTGTATTTACGATTCCAATGGAATAAATTATGACCATGGAATATTAGTGTTTAAGCCTTTTTATTATATCCTTACTCTGTCCTGGACATTGAGTTCTACCTGGATTCTATCCTCTTGGAATTTTTATTCAAAAAATATACATATATGGGTATTTATATATTTTGCATATGTATGTATATTTACCACTAATATTATATATATGTGTGTGTGTGTGTGGTGTGTGTGCCTAAAAAAATTTTAAAATACAACCTCTTCCCTCAGCAAAGAAATTAAGGTATGAGTATTTAACACTTTTCAGAAAGGACATTAGAATAAACCAGACTCTGTGCATGGAGCAAACTACTTGCATAGAAAAAGAATTCAGTAAAAATGCTAAAATAGAAAAGAGGTGTAATACAAGGATGTGTCTTCTCACCGAATTTATTCAACCTATACAGTGAGCTAATACTGAGAGAATTAGAAGTCCTACCAGAATTCATTATTGGTGGCCACAATCTTAACATAATATATACATTGGAATCTATTAATTTCTTGGAACTTCATTTTAACAGAAGATAGAAAGTGTAACACCAACGTCCAAAAGCAAATTGAGGTAGCAAGAGATGCCTTCCAAAAGCTAAGCAGAGTATTAAACAAGAAAATTTCATTAGAAACAAAGAAAAGAGTAGTGGTATCAGTCCTCCTCTATGGAAATGAATGCTAAACATTCTCCTCATAGATGAAGAAGAGACTTGAAGCAACAGAAAATGGAAGCAAAAAGAACAATTATACTTAGAAAGAAATAGCTGAAATTTCTAAGGCTTATCATGAGGGAAGAGGGCTTGGAAAATTTGACACTAACAAGACATAGTGAAGCAAGAAAAACAGGGAAACAACACATAAACCTACCTAACAAGCTTTTGTAAATGGGTGGTAGAACAGGATTTAGAAGAGATAACAAAAAGACAAAATTTACTAAGAGCTACAAAGAAGTAAGAACTTGTACACTGTCTAAAGTCCACATCCTACTAGTATCACATATGATGCTTTAACATTAAGTGCCTGTTTTCTAAGTTTTTAATAATTACATTCAGAATACAAGAAACATCATCTTTAATTGATTCATTAGAATATATTATAATGAAAAACCTTTCTACATAAGTTTATGTATTTTCTGTTTATACGTTATTTTTATAGACACAAATATTTAAGTAAATGCTCTGTTTATAATAAACTGTATTAACTACATTTACCAACCTGAATGTCCAAGAAATTTCATAGAAAATGTGTCCTCTAACAGGAATCAAACCTGTATCCTACACGGAACCGTCATATAGCTTGACGCACTATACCATTTAGCTACAGAGGAAGTGTCTGGTTAGCAAAGTCCAATTACTGTTTTTAAACAACAAATTTCCCAGGAATTCTCTTGAACACTCATATCTGTTCAAAGCATATCTTAACATAAACAAATGACATCATATATTATGACATATAAGTTTATGTATAAAACAATCTAAACCTACTAGTTATACCAATAGCAGAATTATCCTTCTTCACTTTTCATTTTCTTCTAAGTCATTAAATTTATCTGATAGAAATTATAAATTGTAAAAAAGATAGAAATATACTCAACTATAGAAAGAATTAATATAACAATTTATAAAAGAAAATAATATTAAATCTACAAAAAGTTATAAAATAAAAGATATTGATAAATTAGATAGCTTATAATGTCAGATACAAGTATTTTACTCTCCAATTTCTAAGAATTAATTCTTGTCCTGAAAATTATAATGATCAGATTTCAATATTTCAGAGAACCACAACATGAAAATATGAATATATAAACATTAGAATGAACAGATTTATAAATTGCAACAAATAGTTTTTTTATAGGCACCTCAGTGAGGAGAAATGGTTAGTAAGCTAGTTTAGTTGGCTATGTACATAGAGAGTTTGAAACTCAGTGGCTTTGTTAGAAAAAAGTGTTATTCCAAGATTACACATAAAAACTGATTTTTTTTTAACTACATAACAAGGTGTAAATTAGTCAACAGGTTCAGATGATAAAGGACTAAAAGTTTGACAGGTCAAAGGTTCTGCCCCAAGTATCAAATATCATTTTTTACTGAGTTAATTGCAAAGAATGACAGCTCTATGTACTAAAACAATAAAACAATTCCATCTAGCAGTTAATATTTTATATTAAATTTGCAATATTTCTAATTTCACTTTTTCTTTTTTTTTCTAAACTTATGAACAGTTTATTTTTCAGAACCAACTTCATAATTATTTTACTTTATAGTGCCATGTATAGTGTAGAGTAGTTGTTAATGTGCTAGTTCAGCAAAACATTTAATAAAGAAATGAACATTCTTCATTTGGTTTCAGTGAAATTGTCCAGTGAAATTGTCAACTTTATTTTTTTAACTTTAGGCAGATATTTACATAAATATAGTTTTGTCACATTGGTATCACAATGATAGAGGTGAAATCTGCCAGCAGAATCTAGTCTGTTATTTTTAGATATTACCTAATTCTTTACATTGTATTTTATATCAGTTTCTACTTGGGCTGTAATTTCTAAACTTCAGACTAGGAATGACTTTATGTACCTCATTTTGTAAATTTGTTATATGATCATTTTTTTCAGAATTATGGCTAGTTTAGAAGTGACACTGTCACATGAAAATAATTTTAAGTCATTTTGTCATAGCAAAAGTGACACTGCTTGTCATTCAAGTTGCAAAATGATAAAAAATGAAAACAGATATAAACAAGTTTTACAATCTATCTACAAAGTTCAAACCAAATGCTCCATATAATTTAAAGTCTAGAAAAAGGATTATTGCTCAAAATGATGGCCTGAATGATTGATATGCTCTCAGTATATAATAACCCAAATTAATCCAGTATTTGAAAGGTGTGTTTTCTAGGTGAATTAACAGTGATACTGGAAATTTGTTAATATCCCAAGAGGTCACATTGTATTATAAGTGCATATGGTATCTATTCAAGTGTAACAAATGGCTGAACAACAATATTTAAGTATTTATTTCTTTTCTTCCACTTACAGCAAGAGCAAAAAAGTATTAGTCCTCATTTTCAAGTAAGATTTTTGAATACAAAAAATATATAAATTCAAATTTAATATTTTTAAATATGACACATTTGAAATTTTTTCTTGAAGTGATAAAAGTTAGTATCAAGCAGGCAATTCTCATTATCATACACTAATTGGAAAGTAAAAACTTAATATAGCTGAGTGGTAAAACCAAAACATTATAATCAATGCCACCTTGTTAACACTCATTACCACAAAATTCCTTTTTTAAATCAGAACAATCATTGTTCTTTCTTAAAAGGTTAAGAAAGTAGCAATAAAATGCTATAATTCTTCAGGATATAAGTAGCCATGTCTATTTACTATTTATTGACTTCTTGGGAAAAGAAGTGTTACAGTAATGGTTTCTAGTTGCCTTTTCCACAGTTTTGAATTTAGAGTTGTCTTTATCCTAGACTGCTAGCCATCTAAGTCTAGAAAGCCCAATATAGTCTGGGAAGTATATGAATAGTGAACTCTAAAATCACCTGATACCTGAATACTCTTACATTAAGGTAACTATATCACAAATATTTTAATACTTTGCTGTTTTTGCTCTGCAGCTTAATCACACCCAGACAAGCTGTCAGTGTCTCCTACATTAACTAGAATTGTAATGAAGGAATAGATACCTTAGCTTTTCAGGCTATTAGTAAACATTATCAAAATGATTAACTTGGTTTAGTACAGCTTTGGAGAAGTTATCTTAAGCAAGTCTTTCAAACCTTATAAACAATACTGTAAAAGCTAAAATACTCAAAGGATATTAAACATTAATTTATTCGAAGTGCTATCCTCATCTTGGTTGTTTTCATCATAATGCTTTGGTTATTGTATTCTCTGGTTTTCTTCAGGTGTCTGTTATATTTGGTATTTATCTAATCAATGAGAATAGGCTCTTCTAGTAAATATTTCATATTAGCTAATTCACCCTTACCACTTCAACACATTACACTAAACCAGAGTATATGAATTTTACTACCTGATCCAGGAACTGAACTCATCATCATGAAGTAAACTACATACAATACTCACATCCACTAAGCCATTTTTCTATGGTGGAGGAATTAAACCTAATGTTTTTTCTGTACTGAACAAATGCTCTCATATCATGTTCTATTCTAAGCCTACTAAAGTATTTATCTGAATCTAGTATGTGCACTTTCAATCACCTTATTTTCAAATATTGCTCTCTATTAGAATAATAGCTCCAATTCCATTCTAAAGTAGTTGGTGATCGCCCACTTTTTTTCTCTACACAGGATCAGCCATACCTAAATTCTGAAACTCTCTACAGACTATAGATCTCCAATGATTTTCTAGTTTTACTATTAAAGTGACCAATTTTATAACCCCTGCTACAACTGCATAGAATGTTATACATAGTTGTTATCCATATTCTCATCATCTAAAACCTTAGCTCTAGTCAATTTTTTAATACTATCCTGATGTTGTATGGACTGCAGATCTGAACTGACTAATTACAACAACACTGAAACCAAGTAAGATATGTGAATGACACCATAATACTCTGGCCTAACTAGGAAGATGCACAAGTTATTTATTGAACTGTACTGAAGGTCTTATTAGTTCACATCAAAAAGGAAACATAATAAACAGACCTTAAACAGAGCATACATTCAAAACATCCATATAGCATAAACCAGCATTCACTAGACAATATCTGAATTTAATTTTCACTATCCATACAATATGAAAAAAGGAGCATCTTTTCTCTACAATATAGAGCCAAATAGAAGTCGTGACCCAGACAAGAGATTATCAATGTTAGGAACACTCTTAGGAGTAACTACACTGCAAGAATAAATCCAACCCTGAGCCCCGAGTTATGGTGTCTGGGAAAGTCAATTTTTGTGAGAAGACACTTCCAGAAAGATGCCATGTAGGAGTAAGGATGAGACATTTCCCTGCTGCTCAGTGGCAGTAGCAGACAAACTGTAATCGTTTTGTGTCTTGTGACGTTTGTTACACACATCCCATATGCAAGAGCTTTGCGTATGTTGGGATGCATGTAACAAACTTCACATACAACATAATTTTTTTTTAACCTGGAGGTCATGATTTCAATCTCTGTATCAGGCAGTGAAATCCATATACACTGGTTCAATGAAACAAGCAAAACTAGAAGAAGAATTAACTAATGTAATATATTCTATAACAAGGATAGCAGAATAGGAACAGTCTACCCTTATAGACTGAATAAAGAGTTTGATTCAAAATTCCAAGAAAAATACCAAATACAACAGGTATTGGAAAAGGGCTAGAAGACATAATAACCAAAACAATGTGACTATAACAAACAAGATGAGGACAACAATTCAATAAGTGTATAACAATAATTCTTAAACACAGAAATTCAAACAATAATTCTTAAACACAGAAATTCAGTCAATAATTATTCAAATGAGATATTTCAATTTGCACAGTCACAGAATTTTAACTGGAATCCTGTCAAATTTTCAAAAAAATAAATAATAAATTAAGAATTTAATAAACTGTTAACAATTTTTAGAGGATATGTTTAATTAAAATTAATTTCAGTGAAAGTAGATAAAAATCAACTTTTATTACAAATGTCAAATGAGCCAAACAGTTATAATCTGGAAATTGACTAATTTTCATAACTAATTGGTAAACATGCAAATACATTTGAAATGTAGCTGTAACTATATCAAAATTTAAATCTTTCATGGTTTATTGTTACTTTATTTTTTCAAATGTACAATATCCATAATATATACATGCTATGAACAATGTGTGAAACCTTTCTGATAATGTTATGAATATATAAATAATGAATTTCATTAAATATAATATAAAAGTAGGCCAGATCTTTCTTAGATACAGACATATCTTTCCACACCTTTGAAAATGAAATTATTTTATTTACGTTATCCAGGATATGCCTTGAAATCAATATCCATTGTTGTCTACATTTTTTTTTAATATTAAATTATTACGGACTAAAAGTAATTGTTAATTTAAAAAGAATTCATTTTAATAAATTATTAGTCACTATTATGTATGGTAAAAAAAATCTAACAGAATGTCCTCATTTTTTTACAGAGAGCAAATAATAGGCATCGCAATTACATAATTCAATTATTAAAATTTAATAAAGTTTTCATAAATAAATAAAAGTTAAATAATGAATAAGAAACATGGTGTTTTCATCCTGAATGCTGCCCTGGCAGCATTAGCAGTTTAGGATTGAAGTGACAAATATTAAAATATGTTTGTTTTTCAAGAAGAATTTCATTACATATGTTAAAATCAAAAGCAAAACTATTTTTGAACATATTGTTTTTAGTTATAAAAAAATAGATAACTTGTAGATAATTTAAGAGAAATGTTTAAGAGGTTTCTCAGTTAAAATTATGTTGCTAGGCAGATTAATTGGTCAAATATATCAGTAAATGTAAAATATGCCACTCTAACTTTGTAGTGATAATATAATAAGCTCTAAGATAATAAAACACTTTAAAAATTATTTTTGGGTGGTTTGTTTAAAGAAGCCATCAATATATGATTAGGGATTATTGTACTGTGTAAAATTTAGTTTTAATTCCTTTGAAATAGATATAATTTAATGTAAACACATAGACATATGCATGCATGTGTGGATGTCCATATTCTCAGTAACTAAGTTAGCTTTCAAGTTTTTGTACTTATCAGTTCATTTACAGAGTTTATCTTTATCAATAATCAAAAGTTGTAATGTTTTCATAGGCAACTGAAAATTCAAACAATTTTAACTGAAATGTTAATATCAGCTTCCAAAATAAATATATTTTCAAAAACTTAAAAACTGAATGTCTTTTTATTCAAAATTTTAATAGCTTACCTCATGTCTTTTTCGAAGAGCTTCATTCTTTTTACGAATCTCTTCCATTTTCTTTGTCAGTAATGCTTCTCTTTCTTCTTTGGTCAATATGTCCAGAAAAAGCTCTTTGTCTGCACTCATGTGCTAAAATATAAGAAAAATGCAGTAGAGGGGAAGATAAGAAAAAGCAAAAAATACAAAAATAACTGAAAAATAAATATAGAACTTATTATTCATAAAGAGACTGCTTAATAACATGAATTCAGACACATGTTTCTATATATTTATATCAAAGCATGAAATATCAAATAACAAAATAAGTCAGCAATATGTTATTAATTTGTTTATATTTTGAACAAGGAATAACTACCAAGTAAAAGTCACAAACAATTATGCTAGATTTCTGCTCACAAAAATAAGCCATTGTTAATCCTAAAATTTGGATGAATTTACTATTAGAATATGTCAGGAATTAAATAACTGTTATAAGTTTTTAAACTTTTTTTTTTAATCAATTTTTCTATAATTTACAGCAAAACTCAAATTGAATTTTATTTCACATTCAACATGGCTACCTTTAGATAGCCCAAAATAAATGTCTGTACAAAATTTAAATGAGCAAAATTCCACTAATTCCTCTACCTGTAAAATTAAAAAGGGTAAGGGAAAAGAAATACATGATTGAAAGTACTTTCCCTACAATTAATTCAAGATAACAGACCAATTTGATGACTCACAGGTGAAAAGGATTTAGACTATAGAGGAGGACGCAACAGAGAAGAACAAGTGAGAAGGGTAGGTGATGGATAAAAGACATTTACAAAGAAAAAAATAAATTAAATATCATTCAAAAATAAAATAATAAAAGTCAAAGAATTAAATATTTTAGTTTTTCCTAATTTGTAATTTTTTCCTACCTACTTTTGTTACTTTTTTATATTAAATATAAAAAAGAAAATTATCTCTTCTCTCTCTACATTATATTTATTCTATTCTATATATATATATATATATATATATATATATATATATACATATATATACAAAACATAATATATATATATATATATATATATATATATATATATATACATATAAAAACACTATAAATATATATATATATATATATATATATATATATATATATATATATATATATATATATACACACACACACACACACATACATACATACATACATACATGTTAAAATAATTTTGAATTAAAATAAGTTGAATTAATAAAACCAAAAAATTACCGGCATATTGATATCTTCTGGAGAAATTTGACCAGAACGTAAGACGTTCAATTGGTTCCCTAAAAGTATGCATAGATCTATGTTTTCTTTAGAGTATTTGTCTCTCATATCTGCACTCAGTCTTGGTAGATCACCTTAATTAATCAAGTTACAAAGACATATGCATCATATTTCAGGGTAGAATCCCATCGCACTTTGAGTCATGTTTAATACAAGTAAAGATACATCTTGTCAATGTATATCCACAGACATTAAAATCCACAAGAAAGCAGCTAAGAAACAACCAACACAGTCAAAAAGAGTATGTGAGTGTAAGTTAGTGGCCAAATGAGCAAGCTGGCAGGAGGAACATTGATTAGTTGCAGTGAGGAATGAAGTAATAACCAAGGCCAATCAGAATAGCTTAGAGTTATCTCCCTGTAACACAGACAGCTCCCACCACCATCTCCTCTAGCTAATTGATATTTCCATTGGCCTTGTTAAATCAAACTTGTAAAGTTCCTTGTTAGAGGTGAAGCAAGATTGAAGCAGAATGTTGCTCACTACACACAGCTACTAATCAAAACCTAATTTCTCTACTCAGAGCTGGGACTGAATGAACAGTAGAGGGCAATCCCAATCTATTTTATCCACTATCAAAGAGTAAGCTTTCTATCATATCACACAGTAGATAAATGTAGAAAAATGAAAGCTATCACAAGAATGAAATGATAAATCTATATCATCCAAATATATTTGATTAAAAAAAACTACAAGTAATGTAAGAAAAATAGAAAAAAAATAATAACTCTACAACTAATGTAAGAAAAATAGAAAAAAAGATAAAAGCAATATGCTACATACTCACCCAAGTATCTGAGACATTCTTGCAGTACTAATACTATGTCACTATATTATTACAATAGGAGCTGGAAAGTCAAAATATCATCATCATGGTTATTATTATTGTATTTGTTCTTAATATTTGTCTTTGCTAGACAGGGATCAGATCAAATTTGAACATTTCAAGACATAATAAAATGTGTACAGGTTGGAATTCAATAACCATAGAAAAGATATTCCATCAAAATAAAGAGTCTGTTCCTTATTAATACACATATTACTTCACATCTACATTAATAAGCTTGAGTAGACTTTAATGCTTTAATTTTTTTTTAGGCTCATCTACATTAACTTAGCATTAGACTTATTGTTTACCTTCTACAAAAGTTTCAGTATTTATTTTATTCATAGTTTGGAGAGAGATTAACTTTAATATCAGTTAAAGAACTTCAGAGTGACCTTTAAATTTTTTGAATTAAACTATTGTCTTTGAAAATTATTCAAAGGACAAACTAATCAAAATAACATATCATAGTTTATGATAATTGATAATTAAACTTTAAACAATACCATCTAACTTAACTCTATTGAATCAGATTATTTTATAGCAGATGAAATCTAATGAGCATCACTTTTATACTGTTTCTCCACACATCATATGTCAAGAATTCTCATAACATCTACTAATCCCCACCAAATCCCTAATCCAAAATACTATAATTCACTAGTCACTACTGAGTGAAAATTCTACAACAGCATATACCTAAACAATTCTCTGCTAAGACTTATTTTACTCATTTATCTAAAAATATATATATATATATATATATATATATATATAATTATTTTTTATAAAAAAAAAAAATTATAACATAAGTATGTTATAAAATCACTACAAAAATAGCCATTTTGTTTCAAATTTAATAAGTGGTTAGCATTTATTTAATGATACTTTAAGTGTGAAATATTTATTGGTTGTGATATCTGATTGTCTATGTCATTGTCTGTGGATGTATGTATGTGTATCTATCGGTGTCTCTGTGTATGTAGAGTGTATTCACATTTAACTGTGTGTGTATAAGTGTTGGTTTTCATGTCTCCTTTTTTTCATAAAGGGCTGTAGAGATGTTCATGTCTTGCCCCCCCTTTTTTGTTTTTTTTTTTTTTTTTTTTTTTGTGTGTGTGTGTGTGTGTGTGTGTGTGTGTGTGTGTGTGTGTGTGTGTGTGTATCTAATTATGTCTGGGTGCTTATGTATTATAATCTGATTGTGTTTTTGTTGTTTTGAGCGTGAGTTTAAGACCAAATTCACACACTTTAAAATAAAAAAGGAAAAGAAGGGGAAAAGAAAGAAATATATATACATGTATTGTCAAATGACCGGATATATTGTAGCGTCTTGTCGAACGTAATTTCAATGAAGAAATGAATTGAATAAACATATATATTTTTTCTTTTCTCAATAATTTTGTAGTTTTTAAACTTAATAGTGATTAAATTTGGATTTTAAAATTGCCAGAATTTTTTAATTTTAATATTAAATTTTATCATATAATTTTATAATTATTGGTTAGTATAAATATTTTTTTAATATTACACGTATTTAAAGATCTGAATAGCTATTATAACATTATTTCGTTGTTAAGCTTTTTTGAATCTTTCTATACTTCGTTTTTGATTGGTTATTCTAGCTTTTTGTAACAATGTTTCCCCTAGTGTATGATCGTTAATTAATCTGAAACTTTTAAAACCATTTATTTTATTTTCAACATCGTCACTTGATATATATATATATATATATATATATATATATATATATATTATTATTATTATTATTAATTAAAGAATATCAAACACTTAAAATTCTATATGTAATAATTTTTATTTTATGACAGCTCCAAAAAAACAAATAAAATATAAAAATATACAAAAAATATAGGGAATTAAGCCCAATCTAACTTTTCCTTAGTTTAAAGTAGATTCATATCCTGCTAAATATTAATAAATACATCTAAAATACTCTAGATATAAATATGTTTCTCTGAATATAATTAATAATCATTTAATTCAAATTTTTTGGGTATTTTAATTTAAATTTCTTGGTTAATTATATAAAAAGCTTATGAAAACGTTTTCCCTAATTTCAAAATCTTTAAAAATGTTCTCTTTTAATATTATTTACAAACAATTTGTTGAATGAAATATGTCAGAATTGAAAATTTGGCCATTGGCAGAAACAGGCGGGATTGTTTCAGATTCACAATGGACTAAATACACTTTAAGTCCTTCCACCATCCTCAAATGAAATACTGAGGTATAGGTTAACACTCTCTGTCTTTTCCCCCACTCTCTAAATAAGATAGCAATATCTCATGTTTTTAACCCAGAATATTTTTCCCATTTCATTTGTGATTTGTTTGTAGGTTTTGAAGATTGACAGCTGCTGTTTTTTAAAGCTATCATGAAATAAAAATTATTACCTATGGTATTTTAAGTGTTTGATATTCTTTAACTAATAATCTGCTCTGTCTTTTGACATAGAGCTCTCCCTGGATCTATACCCTCCTGGAAATTACATACAGATTACCATATTTTATCATTACTATATATAACAGTGGTAAAAATAGAGCAATAACAGCTACTGGACTTGAGAAACTTATTTGAGTAAAAAATTGTTTCAGTAGAAAGGTTTTATAAACTTCAATTGAAAGTATAGCACTAGTTACATGGTCAATGAATGCCAAATGTCTCCTTATAAGGAAATGGCTAATTACTATTACCATTGTCCTATGGGTCAAAGTTACCAAAATTGACAGACGCCTGAAGAAGGCCAGAGGGCACAATAGTTGAAACATTATGATAACGACAACAAAGAGGAGGACATTAGTCCAAATGTAAATAGTTTAAATCAAGGTTTCTCAACATGGGCTATGAGATATTTTCAGGGACCACAAGGCCAAGTTTGAAAAATGGGGAGCACAAGGAAGCACAGAAAATTTAGGACCCACAAAATATATATGGAGTATTTTGTAATTAATAATTATTATTTAAAATATTAAATTTATTATTAAATTAAATATTAAATTAATGAAGAGTTCCATTTTGTTAACATAAATATTTATTTATTAAATTTTTTTTTAAATTTGATCTATTAAAATGGCCATTTTTTAGTTTCAATTTCTTAAAATTTAAAATAATTTAAAATTTAAAAAATTGTTTTCACCAATTTGTTTTTTCTGTTTCAAAAAAGCTAAAACATCCTGAATAAAAGAGCTCCAAGGAAATGAAAAAACCCTGTTTTTTCTGCAAGGATGCAAGCAAAAATGACATTTAACAGGAAACTAAAACTACATTTCTTGGTTGAACCTTCAAAGATGGGAGTTTGAACAAAAATTCCTTATCAAATATATTGCATATGTTCTTTCATAGATGATGACCAAAAGCATTTTATGTTGATCATCAGCTCCAAGTTGCATAATGATATGAAAATTGGCACTCTGATCTACTCCAAATGACAGTGCTGCATTTGTTTGTTGGATCCATTACATGGTTGATGTATCTGAAGTTGATAACCATCCACAAGATAAGTTTCTATTGAACTTCAAAATAATACAGCAACTAAAATCCAGTTCAAGTGTTTCCACAAAAGCTATGGATGAATGAAGACATGCATAAAATTACCCACTTTTTTGGAAAGATGTGAAGTTGTTCTGTAACCGCTTAGCATACATCTTTACTTGGTTGAGTCTGGTTTCAGTCAGATAATGTATCCATTGTCTTGACCAAAATGAATTGATAGAGAAAAAAAAGGCAGTTTATGTATCTCTAAGAGAGTTTTCAAGCCAAATACTTGCAAAAGAGCAGCCTAAAAACACAATCACAGGGATCCCATTGAAACACACAAAGATAGCAACAAATGGTAAATGTAATTTTTTGTTTTTTTAAATATATGAGTTTATTCAAATAAAATATTTATCCAAATAAATTATTCTTTGATTTACAACTAACAGTTTTGGATGCCATAGTACTATCAAACTACAGGTTTTAATATTCCAGTTTGGTGAAAATGTTTACCTTGGGATATTGCTGTTAGGAGTTTTGTGGATGAATTCAAAGAACTATAAATCAGGGTAATTCTAAAGAATTCAATTTAGGGATTGAATGGACAGTGAGACAGAACTGGTTGAGAAGGATTTATTTGAATAATGATAAGCATATTTAGAGCTAGAATTGTGGGTGAATGTCAAATGTTGAAATTTTTTGAAAGATGAAGTAATTCCCCATTCATGTTGTTAATGGACGGACTGGATAGTTTAAAGTAATACTGGAAAAAATTAGGGAAAAAGGTTACAAATAACAGGATTTTGTCATTGTTAGGTTTAAATGTTGCATAATGAGACAGTATTATCAGTATGATTTGACAACTTACATCCAATGTTATAAAATTAGATTTTTATTCAGAAAAAACCATTACAGTGGTTTACTTTGTTATTATACAAATGGTGTTGATCATACAGTAAGATTAGATTAGCCATTTTCTTATGAGGAAACATTCAGCATTCATTGATTGAGCAGCTTGTACTATTGTTGGTTGAAATTCATAAAATCTTTCTCTTGAAAAGGTTTTTTTTTCAGCAAAATAGATTTCTCAAGTCCATAGTTATGTTTTTGCATTTTCCAGTATTGGATGGGGTTTCCTGACATTTTGTTTGAAGTAGTGTGGAATGTCAACATCTTGATTATGTCATTATTTTCTCTTTGAGTTACATGTTTATCCATTTTAGCTGTTGAAAGTTTTCAAATTATGTTGGTTTCTATTATTTGGTACAGTTCTTTGTGATTCTGTAATGTAGTCTACAAGATTTGAAGAAGGATGGAATTTTTCTCTAAGACCAATAAGGATCCATTCATTCAAAGCCATTTTTAACTAGTGATCTTAGAAATCGGTTGTATACAGCTGACATTTTAGATATTTCTGAACAGATTTGGCGCAAAGCATGATATCCATATGAAAGTCTTGATCTGATAAAACTTTTTAAGGACATAACTCAAATGTCTTGTTTTTGTAGCAATTTGTGGTGTTGGGTGAGATTACCTCTAGTGCAGCCTATTCTGTGTTCAAGTTCTTTATTTTCTATACTAAATTTGTTATAACCAGTCCATACACCAAAGTATTTGAAATATTTATTATTTACTAAATCTCCATGCTGAATTTTTATGATGGATTCAGGATAGGTGCTATCTCTGCTTTCATTCCAATTCCAGATCATAGTTTCTATTTTGAAAAGGTTTGTTTTGAGTCTTATTTCTTTGAACAATTGGTATAGGATGTTGATTTTCTGTTCAAGATCATTCTTATCCCAAATATGAATACCTATATCATCAGCATAGTTCCCCTCATCATCAGTACATTGGCTTCAGGAGGGAAAGCAAGATCATTGTCTTCTATTGGTATATTCATTTGGCATGTAGTATGGAATACTTAAATGATCAGTGCCTATCTCTTCAAGAATACAATTTTGGAAAAATCAAAGGTTTCCAGAAGGTTGATCATCAAATATATTATCATCATATTTAAGAAGAAGCACAAAATAATTTTAGAATATAGTAAATGCTTAAACTAACCTGAAACAATTTTACCCCACACTGGCCTATTCAGATTTACAACATACCACAAATACTTTCACAAATAAAAGTCAACATAAAGTCTGATAGATGTAGTGATTTTCCTTAATTTTCTAAACACCTTGTGACAGGGGTTGAAAAAATATGTTCAGATAATTCCAAATTCCAAATAATTGAATATATAAATTATTGAAAAAGAATAAAAGAAATTTAATATTTATATCATCAAATAACATTGTCAAATACTTTGTTCAAATTTTGTCCAGTTTATATTACATGAAAAATGCATCAATTTGTCTGTTTCTGACTGATCTCATGTTTTTTTTTTGTTTTGTTTTGTTTTTTTTTTGCAACTAAATCCCAAAGCTGGATTAAAGTTTATATATTTGTAAAGGTAGCTTCTAGTTGATCATTTTGCTATGATCTCAGCTTTAGGAATTTTTCTCTTCATTTCATGTTTAGATAATTTAAGTACAGGTAATCAAGGAAGTAGTGTAGCACAGTTCTTTCCTGGCACCAATAGTCTAAGACAGAATGGTTAAAGGCAACAATAAAAAGTCTGCCAGAGTTTGTCTATCATGCATATGGAAGATCTGAAAAGATTCAAGGTATCTGTTGTCTATGCTATATCAGGACTGTATTCAAAACCCTTCAGAGATATTTGTCCCAAAACTATCCACCCTTAGAAGAAAACATGGTCAAGAACTAGGTATTACATCCTATGAAGTTTTAACAAAGAATAAAAAGGAAAGACCAATTACTCACTAAAAGTAAAGGTGGAGGAACATCAAAAAAATCATAATCTGTGGAGAGATTAAAATCTGGCATAGATGATTATATATGAAAGAAAAAGGGTAGTCATTAACCACTTTGTAAAGTCAAGATAACCTAGAACAATGCCAGTAGATAACTGAAAGAATCAGTGCATATATTAGGCACTGACATGCTCCTTGGTAAAGCTAGCATGGAGATAAATATCATTTCACAGCCTGATTAAGAAAGAAATGACTTTTTTGATTAACACACATATGTTGATAACAGTGGCAGTAATCATTTTTCAGCTTTTGGGCAAATGTAAAAAAGGAAAAAACTGGGAGCATGCATGTTGTAAATATGAATAGGCCAGTTTTCTTTTTACTTCAGACTGAGATCAAGATAGGAAACAAAAATTAGCACTCCATACAATAGCCACACATAGCTTAGATTATACACATCACTCACTCTCTAATTCACTAACATAGTAAGTTCAACTTTTTCTTCATCCGTTTTAGAAACACTTTCTTTCAGGAACATTCCTTGAAATATTCTCTACACAAACATGTTCCCAATAGAATAAATATTTCTGTCTAATTTTGTTTCACTCTTTTGTTTGTATATTTTCTAAACCAATTATTAACATTTTAGTTTTTGTTCATCAACACTGACACTTTCTCAACTTCAAATGATGACTCCTTACTTAGAAATAGCACTTTGTTGACCCAATTTAAAACACAGTAAAAGCCACCTATTTGGAACATATACACAAATGCAAGAAAAACACAGAGAAAAAAATAATAAATGTCCTTACTTTTCACAGTGACTGAGAAAAATAGCTACTTTTCCCCACATGGAAATATATCTTTGCTGAATATAAAAGCATAAATTCAAACAAATCATTTTCTTCCTTTTCACTGGTAACAGTGATAACTTAACACAACAGCCAACAGTTTTTCTTTGTTTAAAAAAAAAAAAAAAAAAGAAAAAGAAAAAAGTAACTTCTCAGTAGAACTTCACAAAAAAAGTCACCCACAGAACATAAGTAACAATGATTAACAAATGGTAAATATCTCAAAACATCCACTTATCACAATACAATGGTTCCAATAAAAAAAAAAAACTGGTTTTTACAGTTGCAAGCAGTATTTGCAATAAGAAATTTGTCACAATAAACAAAACTTGCCTGCATTTTGGAGGCTCTAAAATCCCTACTACTACAGCACAATTTCTGACATCTGTGGTGGATATCACACCACTAGATAAGCTAGTAGATACTGCAGACAGAATATACAAGGGACATAGTCAAAGAATAAACACACTTGCCACCAAAGATGAACACAAATATGATGAAATCCATCAAATGAAAGCAAAAAATGATAGAAGTAAAAACATTGTTAGTCTGTTACACTTTAAAACAAGAGACTCAGGAATCGCTCCAAGTTCAGAAACAACCACAAGAGGAGCTTGAGTAGAGACAGATCCTAAAATAGATAACCCCAGAATGGAGTATACTGATAGCATTCAACATTTGGCAAAGACACCAAAAAATGCAACTTCAGCAACCCAAAATGACGACTGTTGAAGCAATTACAAAATCTTTTTTTGTTTTATATAAAGGATAAAAACAGTAAATACATTCCTTATTGTTTGGAGCAGATTTTGTAGGTCATAATACCACCATGATGAAGATAAATTAATTAATTAACATTTCATTGTTTTTCCATTATAAAATGGTTCCTGTTTACCAAAGATGGTAAACAGGAATTTACCAGGACTGTACCAAGATTTCACTTGGACATTTTTGCAGGCAAATGTAAGGAAACCTATCCTTGGAGCTGATTTCATAGTTACTACAGGGGCTTTTTTGTCTATATAGGTAAATACCAAATTTTCTCAAGAAACAGTTCAATTTTGTGGATGTCAATGAATACTCATCACTTTCGTAATGCTCAATGTAGTAGAGACTTTGTAATCACAGATACAACTATAGTAATGCTATTGAACAATACTGGTATCAGACACCTTCGAATAATACTCACACTAATAGCACTTGCTCAATAATATTCTCTCAAATAGTAACTATCGAATAGTGATCTGAATAGTAATCTGTATAGTGATCACTTAAACACCATGCTAATTTCCATATATACATTTCCTTTATTATCACGTAATCTATTTATTCAAAATGGAATCACTTATGTTTGCTCTCTGGTGATCTGTGTTCAAAATCCAGTGTTGGCAGTGACACTTTATTCCTGTATAACACCTCCCCTTTGAGATGACTTCCCCTAGAGTCTATACTTCTTCAGCTTAGGTTCAATAGTTAAAAATTCTGTTGGTAGTCTTTTTCGCTTGCCATAAACCCTTGGTTCAACAATTTCTGATGGTGTGGGTACGTTAAACGTGTCATACAAGAATTTCCATTAATTTCTTTTAGGGACTTTTAAATCATTGAATGTTTTAACTGATTAAGGTGTTACTTATGTTCCCACCTTGTCCCTGTACCAAATATATTATTTTTGCCATCATTTTTTTCATAATGCCATTGTCCCAAATTCCTTTCCTTTGATAAATCTTGAAAAAAAATACCTTATCCCCAGGTTTGAAGTATCTACCTGTATTGTTATTTCTTGATGTTCTTGCCTTGCATTCTGGTAATAACTCATTGAAAATGAACTTAATCTTCCTGACCAACATCAACTCTGCATGCGACATTCCAGACACAGTGTTCGGGTTTGGTATTTTTGAAAAACATCAGAAATTCTGAATCATTACTTCATCTGACTCCTCTCCTCTGACTTTTATTCCTTTAAATTTATCGACAAACCATTCCTTTTTGGTCCGTTTGATCTTGGCTGATAAGGGGGAGTTGTAATATGTTCTATTCCCTTCTGTCAATGATTTTACAAAAACCCTCTAAATTCTTTAGATGTAAATTCTTTTCCTGTTTTTCTGAAACAATAGTCCAGGCAAACGCCTAAACCTTGCAAAAAATTCATCTGGGAAATTTATCATTACTGAGGTAATTGGTTTTCACATTTTAAATATTTCTGGCCATTTAGAATAAGCCCTTGTCACTACCACTAGATAGTATGCTCCATTTTTAACGATCCTGCAAAATCAGCATATGTATTCTGAACCATTCCATATCAGTTTTAAATAAAAACAACTGAATTTTGATAGGCAAGTGACTTCAATTGCCAGAGCATAACCTCTGCATAATTTCTTCAAATTTTAATATCCTTATCTATTTTTTGCCAGTGCAAACACCTCATTAAGGATTTCATCTACAAAATTGAATGGAATCCCTCTGTGAAATTCTTTCTAAATACATCTTGTAATGATGTGGGTATCAACATTCTTTCTGCATACATAAGTACATCCATTACGTAATAAAAAATGCATTATTTCCAATGATATTTTTTCCTTTAGATCTTAATTTCTCCTTCATTTTTATCATAAAGTCGTCTTTTTCCACCTTAATTTTTATTTCCTCCAAAGTTATGAGCAGTTCTCTTACAGTATTGTATGTTATTAATTTCATTTTCGCCTTTTTATCACCTAAATTACTGTAAGTTTCAAGTGGTTTGCAGAATCTTGGTATTAGTCTAGAAATCTGTCTGCATGGCTTAATTTTTTGGGTGGTAGAAAATCCATTTTATAATTATAATTCAATAGGATAGTTTCCCAGTGCTTCAGTCTATTCGCTGTATGTGTGGGAGCACACTTTTTGATCCATATATGGACAATAATGGATGATGGTCTGTCTGTATAAATTCTCTACTATGTATGAATTTATAAAACATTTTCATGCAAATATGATGGCCAATGCTTCCTTTTCTATCTGGCTGTAGCTTTTTTCAGTGCAATTAATGATCTTGAAGCATGAGTTATTGGTTTAGTTGTTCTGTCCTCATATTTGTGTGGTATCACTGCTCCAATATCTAACCACTTGCATCTGATGCAACCACAGTCTTAAATTTAGGGTCAAAATGAGCTAGTGACAAATCCGATGTTAAGACTTTCCTGATCTCTTCAAAAGCACTTTGATATTTATCTGTCCAATTCCATTTCACATCTTTCTTTAGCACGTTATTCAAGGATGTTCTTAATTTGTGCATATTAGGTATATATGTATGACAGTAGTTAGCAAACCCTAAAAATACTTGTAACTTTGTTGCATTTGTTTGCAGCAGGCATGTCTTTATCATGCTCACCCTTGAAGGATCTGGTTGTCTACAGTTTTCATTGATAAATTGTCCTAGATATTTAAATCTGGACATAAACAATTCACATTTTCCTTCACTAATCTTAAAACTATATTCTTTGATTCTCTCAAATACTTTCTTTACATCTTCTGCATGTTGCTTTCAGGTCTTTCTTTTAATAAGTATGCCATCCAAATATGCTTGAGAACAACCCAAACCGGCAAGCATGGTATCTATTATATGTTGAAATATGCTTGGTGCTACCTTTATATTGAAAGGAAGTTGGTTGAATTTGTATAACCCTCTATGAGTGTTAATTGTTAATTATTTTGAGCAGTCTTCATCCATTAGTATTTGTAGGTAAGCATCTGACAGGTCCAATTTAGAAAAAAAATTACCACCATTTAATCTGGCAAAAATTTCCTCTGAACTTGGTAACAGTTATGTTGTTTTAAACTTTCATTTAACCCTGTTGAAAAATTAGCATATATGTGGATTTTATTATTCCTTTTTTTTAATGTAAACTGTTGGTGATGCCCATTCAAAATAGTTTATTTTTGATATTACATCCAATTTTTCTTGTCTAATTCATTATTAATTGGATCTACACTCCTTTTTGGCTTAAATGTTGGTGTTACATTGTCTTTTAACTCAAACTTAGCTTTTGCTTTCGTGCATGTCCCTAGACCTTCTGAGAAAACTTCTGGAAAATTCTTTTTTAGTTCATTTTTCAATTTTTCAGTTGCCATATTAGTGACTGGTGTAACAATATTTATTTTGTTGCAAAAAGAGTTAAGTGGAAGGTCCCAAAGATCGAACAATGCAATCCAGTCTGTTTCAAATAAATTAGCAGTATTCTTTAATAAAAACACCACTGCTTTTTTGTTTTTTTCCAACAAAAGAAACATTACAGTTCAATTCACCCAAAAAGTTCACTCTCTTTCCTGAGACTTCATGCACAACTTTATCAGAACACAATAAACTGGGTTTACCCATTTTTCTATATGTCTGTTCATTTATGATAGTGATATCAGATCCTGTATCTAGTTGCAATTTTATCTTTACATTATTAATTTGCACAAAAACAAATTTGCTCTTTTTTAAGATATTTTGTTAATTTCTTTTTCAGGCTTTTTATCTTTACTCCATGTATTTATCATGTTCACATGTTTTATTTTTTCTCTATTTTTTTATCTGCAACATGCACTTTTGTGTCCTAGTCTCCCACATTCAAGCAATTTTGTTCTTGAAGAAATAATCACTTTTAAAATGCTTGCAACCGTGGCAAGTATTAGGTATTGGGGTGGGTTTATAGCCTTTTTTTAATGTTCTGTTAGAAGTTGAAAAAAATTTGTAGTTTTTTTCTCTTAGATGGTTGGAAACTAAGTTCTTGTGAATTGTCTTTTTCCTCAATCCTTGCAGTATCAAGTTTCAAATTCACAATATGTTGACACTCTTCTGCTATTTTCTGGAGAGTTAATTTGGGATCCATTTCTAATTTAGCAAGTATCCTGGATTTTATTTCCATGTCCTTATTAGAAGTTAAATCCTGTATGAATATCAGACATTTAAATAAATCAGGAGTTAATTCAGTTAACTTGAACTTTTCACATTCTCAATTCACGACACCTGCATAAGTGACAAAATCTTCATCATTAGACTTTACTAAGTTGAGACATTGCCATCATGT
>CAHIKZ030003890.1:0-56840 GCA_903632075.3 Acanthosepion pharaonis
TAAACCTACCCCAGGCGATTCAATACGCGTTTATCACACACAAGCCCTCTCACTCTTGGGAATTCGCTGGATGCATTTTGCCTTTTTCTTTTCTCATTTATGTTAAATGTTTTTATTCTCCCTGTAACCTCTGTTCTGATGTTATCTTTTTATATAAAAGACGTTAATATTTCCCCCATTGTTGTCTGGCTTCTGCAGATATTATTTCTTGTTATATTTTGCCACATTCTAAACTTCCTAGCGCCAACCCTCACAGCCGTGTCCCCATCCCCAGTCGACCGTGGACGTATGGACAACACCCAGCTTACTGGATCTAAAAAAACTAACACAGCGTAGGCAGAGAGCAGGACTTGACCAGTTGACCGGTCGAAATAATCCACGGGTACTCAGGGAGCGTACGGCCAGTTACCCCTAAGTTCGGTTCGGACCAAGTGGACACCTCAACCCAAAGAGGAAGACGCCGGAGGTTAAGGGGCTGGGGACGAAGTGGTAGATTTGGTTGCAATTGACCAGCATTGACCTTTAGTTACCACGGAAAATGAGGCCAGGAACAGCTTTGAAGAAAAGTAAGTCTTAAGTTATACGCGGGGGGGGGAGAGAAAAGAAGGAAACACCAGCAAAACAGACTTTGTTTGTTGCATTTAGTCGGGACCGACTAAGACCAGAAAGAACTCCAGTCTGCGGACGATATTAGTCAAAAAATAAAATAAAAAGGAAACAAAACACGGAGCAGCGGACCTCAGGTAAGTCACTTTTTGGTTTCCTCTACTCACTCATTGCACTGAGATCTGCCAGTAATATTGTTGATTTTTGCAGTTGAAGCGATACCACCATGTGAAGTATTTTCCTTTGTTCTGTCGTTGATCTCTCTTCTTGTGGGAAAGTGGCAGTTGATAAGACGCTAGGATGAGCATAGCAGGATCAGACACCACAACTTACCTTGGGGACGTGGGAGTACCCGAAATAACGATAGGGTTCTGAAGGCTGATAGGTAGTATGAAGCTACCCACTTATAAAGGAAACCCTGCGGAGCTGCACGAATGGATTCTCTCCATCCAAAAGAAGCAGGTGCTTTATGGCTTATCAGACCAGAAAATGGTGCTCTTGGCTTACGACGACGCAGCGGGGCGGGTGTCTAAGTTTATAGGGAATGGTAGGTTTGAAATACATAGTGATTTACATGCAAAAGTAAGCCGTTTTGGCTATTTTTTCAACGTTAAACAAGCTTGCTTCAAAATATAAATAACTCTTTGGAAACATTAGAAAACTAATGAAATTATTGAAAATCGATATGCAATTGATCAAAATATATTGATTTTAACTACTTTCAAAGGTTTTCACAAAGTTATATTACAAATTTTATGTTTTACAAATGTTTGAAATACATAGTGATTTACATGCAAAAATAAACTGTTTTGAGTCCTTTTTCAACGTTAAACAAGCTTGCTTCAAAATATAAATAGCTCTTTGGAAACATTAGAAAACTAATGAAATTATCGATATGCAATCGATCAAAATATATTGGTTTTAAATAGGTTCAAAAATTTTCACAAAGTTATATTACAAATTTTATGTTTTACATATGTTTGATATACAAAATATCTTGATTTTAACTAGTTTAACTGTTTGGATATGTTAGAAAACTAATGAAAGCTTGAAGGAAGCTTGTTTAACGTTGAAAAATTTCCCAAAAAGCTTGCTTTTGCAGGTAAATCACTATGTCCTTCAAACCATTGTCAAACATAAAATTTGTAATATAACTTTGTGAAAACTTTTGAAATTAGTTAAAATCAATATATTTTGATCGATTGCATATCAGTTATATATAATTTTATTAGTTTTCTAATGTTTCTAAACAGTTATTTAAATTTTGAAGGAAGCATGATTAACGTTGAAATAGTAGCCAAAACAGCTTGCTTTTGAATGTAAATTACTATGTATTTCAAACCTTTGTAAAACATAAAATTTGTAATATAACTTTGTAAAAACTTTTGAAACTAGTTAAAATCAATATATTTTGATCGATTGCATATCGATTTTCAATAATATCATTAGATGACTACTGTTTTCAAACAGTTAATTAAATTTTGAAGCAAGATTGTTTAACGTTGAAAAAGTAGCCAAAACAGCTCACTTTTGCATGTAAATCACTATATATTTCAAACCTTTGTAAAACATGAAATTTCTAAAATAAATTTGTGAAAACTTTTGAAACTATTTAAAATAAATATATTTTGATGGATTGCATATCGATTTTCAATAATTTCATTAGATTTCTAATGTTTCCAAACAATTATTTAAATTTTGAAGCAATCTTGTTTAACGTGGAAAAAGTAGCCCAATCAGCTTGCTTTAGCATGTAAATCACTACGTATTTCAGACCTTGGTGAAACGTTAAATTTGTAATATAACTTTGTCACTAGTTTCAGAAGTCTTCACAATCAAGATATATTGATCGATTGCATATCGATTTTCAATAATTTCATTAGTTTTCTAATGTTTCCAAAGAGTTATTCAAATTTTGAAGGAAGCTTGTTTAATGTTGAAATAGTAGCCAAAATAGCTTGCTTTTGCATCTAAATCACTATGTATTTCAAACCTTTGTAAAACATGGAATTTGCAATATGAATTTGTGAAAACTTTTGATACTAGTTAATATCAATATATTTTCATCGATTGCAGATCGATTTTCAATAATTTCATTAGTTTTCTAATGTTTCCAAACAGTTTAAATTTTGAAGGAAGCTTGTTTAACGTTGAAAAAGTAGCTAAAACAGCTTGTTTTTGCATGTAAATCACTATGGATATTTATTCTGTAATAACAGAAATGTGGCACAAGGCCTAAATAGGGGAATGGGGAGAGGTCGCTCTTCTTCTGTTTTAATTATAACTTAGCTAGTCGCAGACACTGACCCAATCGTGCGAATAATATACCTTACACCAAAATAACACATTCATACGTACCCTTCAAACTACAAACACCATAATACCTCATCGTCTCTATGAAAAAACTAACTATTCCCCATATATACAATTCATTGTCTGTGGGGGGAAGAGAATATAACAATAATTCTAAAAATTAACCCCAATGTGTATTTACAATATGAGCACAATCTATTTACAAGAAACTAAAGAAAATATTATTAGTAATAAAACCCCCCACAATCACTTAATGTGGCAGAAATAACAGTTCACTGGCCGAAATCAATGCGGGACTATAATCGTATAAAACAATCATTCATCCCACGCGCACACACTAACACGCACTCATTCAAACACTACAACAAATACGAAAACACTCACGCGAAACAAAAGGCGTCCCGCATCCACCGGAGAACTGACATCACTGACCACCTAAAGAGGGAGGGGATGGGTAATTAAACTTAAAGAAAAATAGGGACAGAAATAAAAGGGAACCAGTGAGCATACATATCCTCGCCAAGTTAACTAAAAAAAAGAAAAAGAAACTAAAACATCAACAAGTGAACCTAAACTAGCCTAGTTTCTGGATGGGTTGCACTAGTTCAACCCAGGAAAAGCAATATCCTGATGCCTACCCGGCATCAAAATGCCACTCAAGGTCAGCCCCTTTCACACGACACAAGCGCGCAAAAAGCACCGACCTTTTGCTGAATTCTGATGAAGGGAGCCGCTGCCTTTCTGTCCTAATCTTGACTTTAAGCAGATGCTTAAAGTACAAGATCAGTTGGGAAGAGGTGAACTTCTCGCATCCATAGAATCCCTTCTGTCGCGTCGTCCAAATCACGACTCTCATAACTCCTAGCAAGCAGTGGAACACATATTGTTCAGCCTTCGTCATCGGCGGTGCCACATTGCTACAAACGGAAGAGGCTTGAAGGACAAACAACTTTCCCTGCAGTATGCGGACCATGAGGCCAACAACAAACTTGCACAACGGCACTACAAGGCTGCACTGAAAGAAGGCGTGACACAGGGTCTCGACATTTTCCAACACAGCGACGGCAGTTTGGAGAATTTTCCAACCCATCAGAACAAAGTCTTTTGGCGACCCAGAGGGCCCCACGAATCACCAGCCAGGTGAGTGATGCCTCATCGTTAGTAAGACATTTCAACCCGGGCGCCCAAGGCCATATTGAGCGAGCCTCCTGCTTCGTAAGTCCGAGACTGTCAATCAGATTATCATGAAGCGACCCCCTGACTAACACTTGATATAATGCCCCAATGGACAACGCCTGGATATTGGAGAGGCCATCCGACGCCCTTAAGAGGCGCTTCAGAGCAAGACGACATTTGCGATAGAAGGAGCATTCGGCTCGTGGTAAACGGCGGGCCTCTTCCTCGCACGAGTGCACACTTCTCAGGGATGGGAAGTTCTTACGGGCGTCTTACTTCCAGAAGGCGTCCTCCTCATCCGGTTCGCGACACATTCGATCTAGAAATCTGATGCAAAGCATATGTTGACGAATCTCAATGCTTGGCATGCCCAGACCGCCTTCAGAAGGATGAAGGCAACAGATCCCCCGAGTGACTCTGGCGGTCTTGGCTCTCCACAAGAAGGAGAACAAGAGCCTCACTAACGCCAGCGAAGTGCCATACGGAAGTGGAAGCACCGAGAGTCGGTAAAAAAGAATCGGGTAGATGTGTGAAGCGCAAACTTCCACCTTCCCCTTTAAGGAAAGATTCCTCCGAGACCATAAATTAATTGCGATCTCAGTCTTCTCTCGCATCTCCGAACAATTCATTTCCAACAGGGGGTCAGGACCGAACCAGACGCCGAGAATCTTGACCAGCTCATCCGTCCAGTGGAAAGGTCCGGGAAGAGAAACTCCCTTCCACGCACCCAACTGCAAGCCAACAGACTTATCGCGGTTGATCTTGGCCCCTGTCACCAACTGATTTCTTTGCTGACTTCGTCAATCTCGGCTCTGCTCGACACAAGAGCCGAAACGTCGTCAGCATAGGCAGAATACCTGGCCGATGTGTTACCACTGGGCAGGGCAATTCCGCGTAGAACCGGATTCGCCTTTAACTTGCGAAGGAAAGGTTCCAACGCAAGAACGTAAAGCAACGGCGAAAGCGGACAACCTTGACGAATGGAGCGAGACAATACGAAAGTCTCCGATCGTACCCCGTTCACTTCCACCGGGAGTCGCATACAGAAGTCGGATCCAGGTACGAAAGTACGGCCCGAAACCGGCCGCCGAAAGAACAGCCTCCAGAAACCGATGGTCAACCCTATCGAAGGCCTTGGACTGATCTAAATTGATCAGCGCGGCTTCACTGTCGACTTATGATCAGGCGTACCATATGAAAATTGTCCTGAATAGCCCTACCCTTCACAGCACAAGTCTGTTCCGAGCCAATCAGACGAGACAGGACAACCTGCAAACGGTTAGCCAAGATCTTAGCCAAAATCTTTAACTCTGTGTTTAACATAGTTAAAGGGCGAAAGTTACATAACCCATCCCCACCGTTTTTGTCCTTGCGTAACAACTTGATCACGCCCTGGTGAAGCGTTGGGGTATAGACCCCCTGCTTCATCCAGTTGCCAAAAAATCAGTGCCAGCAGCGGAACAAAGACGGGCGACTGCCTCAAGTACACTTCGTACGGAAGACCATCTAGTCCCGGAGATTTGTCCAGGCCAACCTGTTTCAGCGCTTCCCAGATTTCCGACTCTGTAATGGGACCTTCGCACCTAGATGCTTCAGCTGCCTCGAGGCAGGGAAAGTCAGCTAAATAGGCGTCGAACTGAGCAGGGCTCAGACCGGGCTCCCTGGTGAAAAGCTCCTGAAAGTAGTCACGAAAAGCCTCGCATATGTCCTCGTTTGTAGTCACGGTCCGATTATCCGGCAATATGACGCATGCAATATGTCGCCGTGATGCATTCCGAGATTCCTCTGCGCGCAATTCAGCGGCCATATTCGTTGCCTCAGAGACCATTCTTTTTAACCTATCCCTAACTACCAGAGCTTGATCTTTCTTGATAAGCAAGGAGGCCAACTCCGCCATAACTAAAGCTATGTCCCCACTAACACGGGATTTGAGTGCCCGATCAACCTTCTGCTCTAAAGGCGTTTGCGCAGCTAATCTATCTAGATTGAGCCGACGACTATAATCAGCAGCAAACTTTCTAATTTTGGATTTCCAAAGAGTTATTTACATTTTGAAACAAGCTGGTTTAACGTTGAAAAAGTAGCCCAAAACAGCTTGCTTTTGCATGTAAATCACTACGTATTTCAAACGTTGGTAAAAAATGAAATTTGTAATAGAAATTTGTGAAAACTTTTGAAACTATTTAAAATCAATATATTTTGATCGATTGCATATCGATTTTCAATAATTTCATTAGTTTTCTAATGTTTCCAAACAGTTATTTAAATTTTGGAGCAAGCTTGTTAAACATTGAAAAGGTAGCCAAAACAGCTTGCTTTTGCATGTAAATCACTATGTATTTTTAAATTTTGTAAAACATAAATTTTGTAAGATATCTTTTTGAAAACTTTTGAAACTAGTTAAAATAAATATATTTTGATCGATTGCATATCGATTTTCTATAATTTCATTAGATTTCTAATGTTTCCAAACTGTTATTTAAATTTTGAAGCAAGCGTTTTTAACGTTGAAAAAGTAGCCAAAACATCTTGCGTTTGCATGCAATTCACTATGTATTTCAAACCTTTGTAAAACATAAAAATTTAAATTAACTTTGTCAAAACTTTTGAAAGTAATTAAAATCAATATATTTTGATCTATTGCTTATCGATTTTTAATAATTTCATTAGCTTTCTAATGTTTCCAAAAAGTTTTCGATATATTTTGATCGACTGCATATCGATTTTCAATAATTTCATTAGCTTTCTAATGTTTACAAACAGGTATTTAAATTCCGAATCATGCGTGTTTAACGTTGAAAAAGTAGCCAAAACAGCTTTCTTTTGCATGTAAATCACTATGTATTTCAAACCATTGTAAAACGTAAAATGTGTAATATAACTTTGTCAAAACATTTGAAACTATGTAAAATCAATACATTTTGATCGTTTGCATATCGATTTTCAAGAATTTCATTGACTTTCTAATGTTTCCATATGTGAGTAGACGTTTCGTTTATTTATATTTTTCTCTGAGAAGATTTCCCGAATATTCAGGTCGGTACACGAAAATAAATAAATAAATAGAGCTTCTCTCCAAATACGAGGTATCTACTAAAAGTGACGTTAAGTAATAAAAATCTGTCGGGTTTATAAATAAAAAGTCATCCTTTTATTTAGAAATATATATATATAGAGAGAGAGAGAAAGAGAGAAATGTCACAAGGAAAAATAGACTCCTACTAAATTTGGAAATGTAAGATTATCGGGAGCATACTAGAGTTTTGGTGGAACCTTGTTTGTTTAATGAATGCATTCATTACTACTTAGTCGATGCTTCCCTATTGTTCTTGACGGCTTTCATTCTGTCAGGCATAGAAATGACAAGATCTGCAATCTTAAAAGAGGGAATTTCTGCCGAATTTGAATGCAGAAGATGAATCAATTCCTCACGGAAGTAGGCTTCACCCATTTCTTACGTCTAATAAGATACATGATCGCCTAAGTCATGTTCCCGGGACTTACACATGGTAGAACTCGAACTTCATTTTGCTCCAACCACGCACAGATAACATTTTCAGCATTGAATAAGAGCGCCGTCTTGAATTAAATATGTGGTGTCCTTGGCCACCTGATAACTGGAAATGTTTGTGAGAAGTCCTTTCTAAAATATTGAAATATATTTTACAACATTAATCTTCCCAATGCATTCTACCAAGGTTGAGCGACCAGTGCTACTATTTGCGGCACTGCTCATTAGATTATAGTCGAAATCCATCTTGGAAAACTTTTGACTGGGCTTTCTCCAAGTTCACATACATTCACGGGCCAAGAACTGTACGATTTGTTCGAGATTACATCTTGCAAAAATTCAGTACTCTTCTTGGTCAGCCCATTATTTTCTTTTCATAATTTTGGTTGTAATGAGTAAAGGCTTGTGTTTAGAATCCCCTCTCTCCACTGATATCTAAAACTATGGAGATACCGTACAGCTTTTCTATAACTCACATTGATAGTCGCTACTATATCGGAAGCCTTCTCTCTTGGGTTAATCTCTTTAGACCGCTGAACAGATCGGAGACAACTGTTTCAAGGTCCAGGTCGCCCAGAACGAAGTGATACATGATCTTTCACTTCATTTTCTAAACTGAGTGGTAACCCTATTCACTGTAGCAAGAAGAATATTAAGTCTTTACACTATCTACATTATTCGGGCTGTTATCCTCATCTTTGTTGTCCTATTCACCTGAAACGCTTCCCCTTTTTCAAGTGACTGGAATTTCGAACCGAACCCTTTATTTCGTCCACCGAAATAGATTGTTCTAGTTCCACATGTCATGCCTCTTCCGGATATCTCAGAACAATCTTACAATAGTGTAAATACTTCATCTCAGAATATATGGACAAATATTGAAGAAATATGGACAGATATTTTAAGGTTTTCTGCAATTCTGCACCGAGTCCTTTTTCTGACTGTTCAACAATTCTACCTTTTGAAAACCTTAAACCTTAACAATTCTACTGACTCTCTTGCTTTGAGCATTGCGATATAAAATACGACTATCAATTCTGAAAAGAAACAAGAGATTATTTAGATGTTGTAGGGCATTCATGAGATGGAAAGATGAAAATGGTTGAGAGTTACATTTCTGATAAACATGTGAACACCAATTTTGGCACGTTCTTAAATAGCAATATTAAAATTATTTTCTATTTTTATGGTTTTCCAGTTCTTTTCAACTTAGTCAGCTATGCGTGATTGCCATTTCTTTCTACGGTAGACCAGTTGCCATCCATGGCTATAGAACCCGATCTGTCCTGCTATTTACCCATAGCTGGAGGGGGAAGAAGAGGATTCATACCTTTCCCAAGGGTATTAGCATGTAAGTGAATATAATGAATCTGACTGGAATTCGAACTCGGCTTTCCGATTTCTCACCGAGCCGCTTATCCATTATTCCAACTTGCCTATGATATCATTAATCCGTACAGATATTTGACAATAGCAGCCTTCTTTCTAGACTCTTATTGGCCTCAACTCGTTATTATAATATATTATTTTTAGCAAATCTATTTTTTTTTTAAATATCTTGCTTGTCATTTGTTGAGTTGTTGAATGTGTTAGTAAAATGAATTTATCATTCACAGTTGATTTATTCTTTCTTTCTTTCTTTCTCACTTGTCATTTGTAGAAAATAGTTTATATTTCCGATTGTCTTTTTATATAATTCCCTTCGGTAATTTGTATCCCACGAATACGCACATCGTATCTAACTTTCATTCTCCTTTAAGTCTCAGTCACACCTTCTTCTTCATCCATTATGTTTTAATCTTTATCAACGATTAAATTGCAATGATCCATTCAGGTACATTCCCCCTCACCCTGCCCTTCTCGTCCATTCTCACTTTCCACCTATTTCTTATCCGTTCTATCTACAATGGATTTCAGCAACCTCTTAATCTGTTGTTTTGTAATATTTCTCTACCAGTTGATTTGTTTTAGTGTGGGAATAAAATAAATTGACAGACTACTAAACCACTAATTAAATAAAGATATATCTATCTATAAAAGGCAGGATGTGTGTGTGTGTGTGTGTGTGTGTGTGTGTGTGTGTGTGTCACACAGTGTGAGATAGGCAAGAAGTAAGGCATGTAGCAACATCAGCACGGCAAAGGGCACTCCTTTAAAGGAAAGGAAGAGCAAATTTTTTTAAGTCAAGTGATAGCGATTGCTGTATGAGTCGTACGATTTTTTAATCAAGCACGGGCAACGCCGGGCTATGCTGCTAGTATTCAATATAAAATAGTGTATATATGTGAAATCAAGTATATGTCTGATATTGTAGAGTTGTTTTATAACGACATGGTCTCTATTTATCAACTGTTATACTATATGAAGTGACGGATAAGTATGGACTATTTAGAGGTCCCGAAGATCTAATCTGATTCTATTTTCGTTTCTTTCTTTTGCTGCTTGTGGTGGTGGTGGTGGGATAAAGGTGGTGAAAATAAAAAATTGCTTTTTCAATTTTTCAATCGTTTTTCTTTCCTTAATACTTTTTGAAACAATGGCAGCACTTTTCGCTAACACGTGTACATACAAACATACGTGGATGAGAAGTGACACTTTCATTCTTCTAACTTTTCATTCATTCATTCAGTCTATATTTTTACTTTTTGTTATTTCTCTTCTACCTATTAATCTTTTGTTTTTACTTGTTTTTTCTATTTTTCATTTTTTTTATTTTACGTTTTTTTATTTCTAAATTCATACTATTTATTCATTCTTCTCTCCCTTTCTTTCTTTAAATTTTGTAGTTTCATTTTTCTCCTATTCTATTTACCTTATTCCCGTTCTTACCTACATTTCACTCTATATTGCTATTTGTTTTACTTACCACAATTTATTTTTGTGTACGTTTTTCGTTTTCTTCTCATTTTTCATTCTTTACTCTGTTTACTTTTCATTCCATTCTTCGTTTTACATTTCTTTCTTACTTTTTATTCCTTTGTCCTTTCTATCTACAATTCTTTCAATTTTCATGACTTCTTGATTTTTCATTTTTATTACTTTTCTATTTTCATTCTAAATTCTTACACTTCATTCCCTATCTTCTCCCTACCTTTTATTCGTTTTTAATTCTTTTCTCTTTCATTTTTTTTATTTAACAAATTTTAATCTTTCTTTCTCCCATTGCAACTCTTCATTATTTCCTTCTTCCTTTCTTTCATCCATTTTACCTTCCTACTTTTCTTTCGTTTTTCCTTCCTGCTTTCTCTTCTTCCATCGTTCCTAATTTTTCTTTATTTCTAGTTTCCTTGTTTTCCCTTCCCGTTTCTCATTACCATGACGTTCCTTCATTTCATTCATTCTTCTGTCTATTCTATTCTTCCGATCTTTCTTATTTTCATATCTTTCTTTTCACCTCCTTTCCTTATTCAAATCCATTAATTTAACTTGACTTGTTTATATACATTTTATCCATCTGGATCAATTAACGAATCAATTATTCTTGATATACGATAACATTGATATGATGATAAAGTCTTTAATTTTATTCATATATATGAAGTGTATTCTCTCGATCACACAGTAATTTAAGAACGATTTTTACACACACACACACACACACACGCGCGCACACACACACACACACACACACACACACACATATATATATATCGTCGGCTCCCAGTCGTGTGAGGACGAGCTGATGTTGGTAAGTGTCAGTGTGCACTTTAGTTGGTCCTTGTAGCGCATTTTGGGTGCTCTTCGTGGTCTGGTCCCAATGGCCAGCTCGCCATATAGGATTTTCTTGGGGAGTCTGAATGGATCCATCCTGTGGACGTGTCCTGCCCAGCGGAGGCGATGGTAGATGATAGTGGCCTCGACTCTGCTCACTGAAGCTCTGTTCAGCACAAGAGATGTTAAGGATTTGCCTTAGTTTCAGTTGCTGGAAGCGTTCTAGCATTTTTACCTCGCTTCTATATAGGGTCCATGTTTCGCAGCGTATAAAAGTGTGGAGAGGAAAACCATGATTTTGGTGGTCATTGTCAGTGCGTGGTTTTTAAATATCCGGCAGTTGAGTCGGCCAAAGGCGGAGTGGCCTGCCCTGATTCTATTCTCCACGTCCTTTCTGCATTTGGGTATTGATCTCAGAATGCTCCCCAGATACGAGAACTGTTCTACTTCCTCCAGTGGTTGGCCATTGACAGTGGTGTTAGTGTTTAGGAGCGGCAGTCCGGGTGGTGGTTGAACTAATAATTTGGTCTTTTCTGTGTTGACCTGCATCCCAAATCGTTCATAGGCCATGTTGTATGTGTCCGCTAGTGACTGGAGGTCCTCTGCAGTCTGACCTGGAGTGACATTGTCGTCAGCGTACTGCAGCTCCCGTACCGAACGCATGGTGGTCTTGGATCTGGCTATTAGTTAGCTTCTTGACAACCTTCCGATTGGATCATTGTTGCGGTGAGGTGTGTCAGTAGATCTTGTCTATAGTTAGATATTACATAAGAGAAACTTAGAATTAAGAATTCCTCACAGCTTTGCAAAAACGTCTTGGATTATCAAATGAACGATCTTGACAATATAAGATATAGAAATTTCGAAATGAAAATTGTGTCATACAGGGAAAATAGCGCTGATGAGATAGCATCAATCACAACCTTTCGAATGAACTGATACCGACCAGATATAAATATTTTAAATGTGAAATATAAAAATAGTCGATACAGTTTTAAAATATATTTAATCAGGTTAATGTGATATATTGAGATCGATATTGTTATCGGAGATGTTACAAGTATATGAATGACTGACAGCTGAGAGATAGGAAGAGCACTGATATTCTAGACAGAAAATATCTGTTTGTAATTATAGATTCTTACAATTAAAATTCTTATCATTTCAGCCATGAAATATAATTCAAAAGAAGTACATCAATAAATCTAGATAGAAAAATAGAACACGCAAGTGAAATAACTCAATGCGCACCTCACTGTATTTTGCGGGGAAAGTTCGTCCCGGCTTTCCCGCGTCCAAGGATTGGGGTTAAAAAATTGGGTTGAGGTTCAAAAATTGAGACAAAACACGAGTAAAAAACAGCAAGATTAGATCGGACAAACTCTCTCTTTTAGGCGCGTACGAATAAAGAAAAAACTCCTGCTCGATGTGTAACAATAAAAGAAGTAAGTGTTTATTTACATATACAAAACCCCCCCCCAAAAAACGGTAAAGGGATACGGACATTTAAGAGTGAAAGAAAGGGAAAAGAGAAAATGTCTTTTAAGGGAAGAGAAAATGTTCATAACAGAAAAAGGCTTGCTCAAAATATTTCTCTGAGCGCTTAAAAAGTTCTTTAAGCAAGTAGAATTTTGTTAAGGTTTACAAACACTCACAGTTCTTGTAGAGTAGGAAAATGTTGGTAGATATAGAAATCTTGCAGTTGAGTAAGTTCGTAGGTCGACGCCAAAAGTCACGACAGAAGGAGTGTTGAAGGGATGCAGCTTTCAATTGGGTTTTAGTAGTGGGCCGACGTTCGTTCTCGACAGCCCTTTTGTAGGTATTTCTTCTTTGGTTGAAAGTGGTTCCGAAGTTGACTTGTGCTTTCTATCGTCGAACTCACAGACGGTGGCCGACATTCTCACTGCCAAATAGGCGTAGATTCTCCAAATTTATGGAGATTTGGGAGGCTCAGAAGGACCGGGGACTTTACCCTCCAAAATTGTTGTGCAAATTTCCTGGCCCCTCTATTGGTCGGAAAACACATTCTTATCTTTGATAATAATCAGGGCCAGTTTTGAAAGTAATGAAAACAGGTTGGAGTGAACAAGCTGTGAGGTTTCCCCCAGACTTTATGGCACCATGGAAAGAATAATGGTGGTAGAATTCCTTATTATATTTTCCAGCTCTCTCGTTAGTCAGAAAATATATTCTTATCTCTGATAAGAATCAAGGCTTTGGGAGCCGGTTTTGAAAGTAAAAAAGGTTGGCGTGAGAATAGAAAAAATAGCGAGAATGTGAACTTGTAAAATATTGTTCGAAAAATTAAATTCCAACAATTTCGGTCACATTATCGTCATAAAAAACAAAGCAATTACCATCAGGTTATTTCTACCTTCGAGCCTTATCGCTTCAAATTTACTGTCAAACTTATTCTCCCATTAAAGACGGACACATAATTTAACTCATTAATATTTTCTTTCATATTTAAACAGAAAAACTCTTCCTGTAAAATGATTAATATCATTATTTTCCGTGTTTTAAAATCATTAAATGCTGTATTTTTATAAATCATTAAGAATATTTCTTATTAATGTTTGAGTGCAACATTTACGAAAGAATTGTTTTGCAACATAATCTTTAATTCAACACTTTTTTTTATTAATCACAGATCAAACGTCAAATGTCATAAAAATTCAGTCAATAACTCTTATTAATCCACTTCGTGTCAACATCACATTTGACTTATACTCTCATAATCTTTATCGTATATATTTACTTCTTCTTGTTTTTCTTTCATATTATGAATTAAGTAGACAGCATCGAATTAAAATGAAAACAGAGCCGAATAAAATGAGCGCCCTTTGCTGTTTTATGACATAAATAGCAACAATAATAACAGAGCATATTTGTTCTTAGTGTAATATATATCGTTTTATAACGATAGCATAAACAACATTGGCAACGCGACTGAAATTATACATATATGTATATATAGATCGAGTGCACTCACGCCTTTGCCCCTTTATTTAAGAGTGTAAGAAGTTTTCGTAGGCTGTCTATACCTTTTGTGTATTAAATTTTCTTGTCATTTTTCGTCTATCTCCTGAATGTCATAATATAAACAGCAAATGTTATTTATTAAAAAATGACGCTTGTTTATACGTATAATAATTATCATAATAAGTTGCATGGGAGGAAATTTGCGTTGTAAAATAAATTTAGTTAGTTTGTAGAATCAGATTCCTACATTTTTTTTAAATTTTAAATTTTGTGCAAGTTAAACACAGAGGCCCCCAACCAGATATAACAACTGATGTATTTTGATTGGTTGTAAAATATTAATTAGGTGTCGTCAACTGCGTCCGAAGGTACCGACCCAAATTTTGACCTCTAGTTGACGCCATAAAATGTAAACATGCTTACGAGCCTCCCCACGTGACCAAGAGAACTAATAAAAACGAAACTTCGACGCGACTTGGTCAGTGGGAATTTAAAATATTGAACCAATTCACTTGACTTCATTGGAAATCAACACAGCAAAGGAGACGAACTTTATCTTCAATACAACAACAAACTTTGTCAACCATCTCCAGGCTTAACGCTCACTCCCACAAAATATTCCATTCCACAAGAATCTCTGGTTAATGAGCGATAACTATAACAATCAGTGAGTCAAGAACAATAATTTTTCTATTTAACACACAAAAAAGACATCTGTTTAATTTTCCTATAAAAACAAATATAGCTAACTAAACCTTGTCATTTTCACACATACAGTACAGTAATTCGAATTCTTTCAGTAAAACACACACACCAAAGAACTCTATTGTGTTTATCAACTTTTGCACTATATATTATGTATTTGTTGTGTTTATAAAAAATATTTATTGTTGAACAAATTTATAATTTCTTCTACTTGATTATTTCTCTTGTTGTCTTTGTTACATTTGATATTGTAAAAATTGTAGAGGGTTAGTTTTTATTTCTATTTATAACCAATACAAATTGACTGACCCACTATAAGTTAAACGATTTCTAGAATTGGTTTTAATTTGAAGCTTAAAACATGACAATCCCATTTCACAGCAAACTCTATGTGGCTACTATTGAAGAAATAATTAGTAATAATAGTCCTAAATTAATACATTTAAGTTATAAATAAATATATTAACGCACAGGTCTATACTTCCGATTTTGTTCTCGGCTTCTTCATAGGAAAGTAAAACAAAACCACTGAAAGAAGCAGACTATCTTAAATTTAGTAGATGAAAAGCCGAAATATAGTGTTCACAGATAAAACATTTATTTCAATAAAACAAAATTTCCATGCATATTGTTCCATATGCTAAATAGTAAGAAAACATAATGTTAAATAAAGGGATTTACTTTCATTAATAATTTTGTCAGTCTATATAGAATCTATCATTCTTTAAACTGACAAACATTTTTTCTTTTCTTTTTTCAACCTTTTCTTTTACAATGAAAAACCTGTCTTAAAATCTTTTCTTAACAGTCAATTTCTTCAGATACTTTTATCTTTTTTCTCATACAAATTTCTTTTATCTTCCTTTTTTCTTCAAATACATTTCTTTTTCTTCTTCAGAAATTCTTTATCTCTTTCTTAGGAGCTGAAAACGAAAATTAGAAAACACAACGCCTAACCTAAGCTAAGATCAAATTTTAAAATAAATATATATTTAAAATGTATTAAAATCTCATTTTAAATAGAGAACGAGAATGGGACAGCCTTCCCCGCATCGAACGACTGCCAAATAAAACGTTGACTCTCCGAGTCAACAATACAAACAAATGAAAGGTAATAATTCCTCTTCTTCCTCTTCCAAATAAATGTCTCGTAGACAAAGTTGAAACAAATCTCCAAAAGTCGCCAAGTACCATTGTTATCTTTAACAAAGGTCTATATTTGCCTCAATACCTCAATAGGCCTTATAAGTCAAATCAAAATAAAATATAACTTTTCTCAAGCTATATTTAAACAAATTTATAACTTTTCTCAAGTTATATTTAAACAAATTTTAGCTTCGGAGTTCTACCGGAGCTAATAAAAAATCTTTTGTACAGAGTCGCCCAAAACGAAAAACTCACTATCCCTTTTTCCCATCCCTAAATAAAATCAGATATATAGTAATTAAAGTTAAATAAATTTTAACTATATTAAGAAAATAATTCGACCCGGTAAGTCGAATATTCCAGATAACACGTTACTTTACGTGGCAAACTAAATTAGTTTCCCACGGAGCCAGAATATAAAGAGTTTTAATCGATCAAGGAAAAATCTCTGACTGAGGACAATCTCTCCCCCCAACCTCATAAAAAGGCGTCAATAAAAAAACTATCGTCTATTTGCTATCAGAGGTGTAACGTTTCAAATTTCAACATATTAAATATTTCTTCACTGAAGTTATTGAAATATCTTCGAATTTTAATATTCTAAAATTTTGCAAATAAAAATTCTCAAACTATATAAATGTAACAAAAAATAAATAAATGTATAAATTAAGTGGGTTGTTGAGATACAGTTGAGAGAATATGAAAGACACCAAAAAAAAAAACGACGAAAGTGAGAAAAATCTATGGCGTTAAATATTAAAACTTTTAGCTTAATTTAGAAAATCCTTAAATAGTTTAACAGCTAAATTATTTCTAACGTGTCCTAATTTGAGCCTTTAAAATAAAAGAAAAAGATTCATAGAGAGAAAAAGAGAAGAGTGAACGCCACAGTTTTTATCCTGAGTACTTTTAATGGCACAAAAGAAAAATATTCTGGTATGAAATTTGCAGAGAAACCAAAATCATTACAAAAACAAAAATATTTCTCACAATATACAAATTACAATATAAGCCTTGCACGAAAAGTTCCCTTGGGTATCTCAGAATTATCAAGGCATGTTAACAGTTCTTTCAAATACAAATCAGTTTTCTCTTAAAAGTATAGTTCGTGTAAAGTAAATGTTTTTTTTAGTAACAAAGGGATTTTAACTTCAAAATGTCACTGGTTTCAAAATTGGAAGTTGAGATTCAAAATGGGGTAAGAAAAGTTTTACTCCAACCTCAGCGAAGTTGCTTTTCTGGAATTCTTTTGACAAATATTCTAATTTTTGGAAACGGGCGTCTTCAAATTTGTGATAAACCGTCACGAGTTTATGAAAGTCATTCGTATTATAAAAATTTAAATTTCTTCTATCTTCAACAATGGCAATGGATGTAGTCTTTCATCATCCTAGGTCACCGCGTGGTCTATTTCTTTTCTCAGCTGATGCTAGTTAGGTTAGCCAAAGCTTTTATGAAATAAATTTGCATTTAAATGAAAGCAAATAGAAGCGTACAGTTAAAAAATACGTAATCCGAAAGAATTGAAATTACTTATCTTATCCAAATCACTACTCTCCTTCAATCGTCTGAGAGAACTTTTTGTGCATGGCTGATGCTAACCTTCAGGAGACTATCTCAATGCACCTTCTCGGGATAATGTTTTCCAGTGGCGTGAAGTGGAACGATTATACTGAACTAATTGCTAGTTATGTTCTTAGGAAAGTTGGTTCACTGTGTCGTTCTTGACAATTTTTCTCGCCAGAATATATCTTGCATGTTTATAAGTTTGCAATTTTTCCATACATTGAATATTGCTATCACATCTGGTCAAGATCTTCTGGTATGTATTTAGTGATTCTTGATAAAATCCAAAGAATAATCTGCAATGTTATCGGTCGTAATCTGGTATCTCGGTTTCAGTCACTTTCTCACCGCCGTAACGTAACTTCACTGAAACTTTTCTATAAATATTTGCATGGTAATTGTTTTGATGAACTTTCCTCTTTGTTAGCTAGGCTTTACAAATAAAGCGCAGTACTACATTTGAGGCTAGGTATCATCATTTGACAGTTGATATGATTAGATATAAACCATAAGTTCTATGCTAACAGTCTTTTCTATCGCTCTCTGAATTTTGGAAAGAAATTAGTCTCGGAACTGCGAGAAAAAATATCCAGAAGAATTATTTGAATCGTGTTCTTCGGGCGGTCAAAAAGTGTGTGTGTGTGTGTGTGTGTGTGTGCGCGCACGCGCGCGGGGATTTTAACGAAAACAATAAACCACGCTCCGAGCGAAGATTCTCTGCTTGTCATCATGGGGAATAAACCGAACCGAACATTTTGACAGAAGAGATAGTTAATCGATATCTCAACTGCCTTTCGTCATTTGAACAGACTTGCGTTCGTTTTCAATCTTGAAACTTGAGTGCTACATTCTCCGAAGGAACAGAACCAACTCGATAGTTTTCTGTCGTGATTTATTTGCTGTTCGAAAAGGAACCGTACGGGCAAACATTCCAGTGCCCACCGTATTAATCTAATTATGCTCCTCCGTATTTTCATTTGTTCCGGTCTCTACAGAACAATTTAAATGATAAGAAAATTGACTCTGTAGAATAATTCGAAAACTACCTCGCAACTTTCACACCCGTGAAAACTGTTATAAAGAAAATGCTCATCCCGGCAGAATTGGAAGATGTATCCTCCTTTGCAGAAGCAACCATCGTCTGAATGCTGTCTATTCTAGAAGGAAAACCTCCTAAATAAATATTACTTTTGAATTCAATTGGCTTAAAAATAATTAAAATAATTCAATTAGTCATAGAAGCCAGTTTCACTGTTTTAAAAATGTTATTTTTAACAAACTATCCGAATAAATTGTAATAAAAAGCAAAAAATCAACAGGAGTACAAATTCTGATCGTATCATGTCACATATTCTTCCCGCCATCGCCAGCTATAGGTTAAAATAGCGGAGCAGACTGGTTGGCAGTCAGCTAAGAGCAATATAGAAATCGAAACAAAACAGAAGGTAATGAGAAACCAGTTCATTGTTTCCGAAGAAATCATGGTAATTTTTACATTGAAACATAAGAGAGGCATAAGCGCCTAAGTCTTGAAGAAACGTGTCACTTAAAATTGTTATTACTACAATGATCTTCCTTTTACTATACCAATATATTTAACGCATAATTTGTGGATAAATCATACCAATATAAATAGGTATTTTCAGTATTGTAAAATATCATTTTCTTTGTAGGGAGACCACAATTGTTTTCCCTTTGCATTAGCCCATGAAGCCCATGAGAGTTGTGGCCCCTTTTAGTGAGTAGAACTCTTCTGCCCTTTTTTGTCTTCACTTCCGTTCTGGGAGGAACGACCTCTTTTCCTTCCTGACCACTAGAGCGTCCACACACGTGGAAACTGGTCAACATGTGTACGGCCTAACGAAACAAATTCATTCACTCATCTGGGGACGACCAAATGCCATGAAATTGGTAGGTGATTTCTTTGTTCTAATTCTGTTTAACCTCCTCGTTCCTTTGGGACAATATGGACAATTATTTGTTTTGGGACATGTATAAATCTTGTGTATATATTTACGAAGGCTGCTTGCCACATTAAATGTTTCATTGGTTACGCTCGCGTATTTCGTCTTTTCATATTCGCATTCAGTGTTAGTGTATCAATGGCTACGCTAATACTAATATTAGTATCGGTGTGCTACTGAAGGCTAGAATGCGTTATTCTACCTAACATAGAATAGTCAGTAAACTCTGTGTGGCAAATACACACCTTATACTAATAAGTGGTGACTCCATCGTGGCAGTATATTTTTGCAATTTGCAAAATAACTGTTAATGTTAACTTCGTGTGTTAGAGAGTGTTTTTTTCTTTCGACACAAATAATTTGCGATATAGGAATGACGACTTGTATAACATGGCAACATGGCTTCCCTTTCCCTCGTGTGCTTTTTCTCCCATCCTGTATTTGAATTTGGCGCCGGCCTGCAACATTAGACTGCCTCACCCTTGGAGGCACACTGGTCAGTAGCTTACTGCTAGAGTTCACAACACCCATGAGTGGTAATAGCTGTGATAGCCATTTCTGACTTTTTGTTTAAAATATTTAAATAAGTTTGTTTGTGTTTTTTCTTTTTCTTTTTTTTCTTTCTCTGTGGTACTTCGCATTGTGAGGCGTATTTATGTGTGCTAACTATCCCCATAGAGAATATACGATATGGATGAGGAAAAAACGGCCGCGGTGTCCGCAGTGAACACTGTCAGCTTAGCCTACTTTAAAGCGGACACAGCTTTATTTTTCGCACAGTTAGAGTCGGAGTGCGAACTCAGAAAACAAAATTTAATTTAGCGGTCTCCAAGTTACCTCTCGAAGCTGTCCAGGTGAGAGAAATTATTATCTCTCCGCCGAAAGACAAGCCATATTACAAGTTAAAGGAGGAACTTGTTCGGAGGACGTATATGTCACGGCAAAAGAAATTGTACCAGCTTTTGCATGAGGAACAATTGGGAGACAGCAAGCCGTCGCAATTTTTACGTCGTTTGCAGCATCTAGCCGGAGAAAGTAATGAGGATGGCATTATATGTCATATTTTTCTCCAGCGTTTGCCCCCTGCGTATCACGCTGTTTTAGCCGCGGTCGGTGAAGATGCACCCGTCGAAAAGATGGCTGAAATAGCAGATAATGTAGCTGACCTAACTTCGGGATGCACTGCTCCCGTTTCTGCCGTACAGACGCAAGAGCCAGATCCGCTGGCTAGACATTTGGAGGGACAACGAAGGTTAGAGGCTAGGATGGAAGACTTAGAGAGACGGTTGCAGAAGGTTAGCATTCACCGCTCCCAAAGTAGAGGTCGTGTAAAAGCTGTTAGCAAGGACCAACTTACACAGGAAATTCGGAGATAGGGATATTTATTATAAGCCCCCCCCCGTTCTTTCAATTCGCAACAGGGAAAAGCCTAGGCTGGCGACCGGAGGCGACCCGGTGCGCCGGCGTGGGAGAGGTTTGTAGCTTACTATTTGTTTCGGACCGCACAACTGGTATACGTTTGCTCGTGGACAGTGGTGCGCAAATATCTTTAATTCCTGCCACTAGGGCAGACAAGTTAAAAGGCTCTCACAAACTTACCCTGCAGGCCGTGAATAAGTCGCTCATCCAGACTTATGGTCAGAGGTGCCTTACATTGAATTTGGGTCTGAGACGGGTTTTCACCCATTTCTTTGTCCTTGCGGATGTAGAAAAGGCCATATTGGGTGCAGATTTTTTACACAAATTTGGTCTTCTCATTGATGTTCACAGACGTTGTCTGACAGACCCTAAGACAAATACTCAATCGCCGGGAGCCATTCATAATGTAATTCCATTATGTCCTACTGTGGCTAACACAGAAGATAACCCTATGTTCTGTGAACTTTTACAAAAGTTTGACAGTATTACTAAACCGGCTTTTCATAAAGATAGTTTACCCCACAATATAACACACCACATCGCTATTAGCGGTCCTCCTGTTCACAGCCGTCCTCGTCGTCTGGCACCGGAAAAATTGAGTTTAGCGAAAGCGGAATTTACCCAAATGATGGAACTTGGTATTATCCGGCCATCAAAGAGTAACTGGGCATCTCCTTTACACCTGGTACCCAAAAGTGGTGGTACCTGGCGAGCTTGTGGGGATTATAGGGCACTCAACTCTGCCACTAAACCTGACCGTTATCCCATTCCTCATATACATGACGTAACGGCCATCATTCAGGATAGGTGCATATTTACTAAATTAGACCTTATCAGGGCCTACCATCAAATTCCGGTAGAACCTGAACACATTCCAAAGACTGCCATAACAACACTATTTGGGTTGTTTGAGTTTCTGCGTGTGTCATTTGGACTAAGAAACGCAGCACAGTCTTTTCAGAGATTTATTGGCCATGTATTGCACGGTCTGCATTTTCTCTGTGCCTATGTGGATGATGTACTTATAGCCAGTTCTTCCATGGAAGAACATATTAAACATTTACAGCTCGTTTTCGAGCGCTTTGAGAAATTTGGGGTTGTTAAAGTGTGAGTTTGGAAAGTCTGAAGTTATTTTCCTAGGTCACCGCATTAATTCAGCTGGAGTTTCCCCTTCTCCATCTAAAGTGGCGGCCATTTCTGACTTTCCCTTGCCAGATACCATGAGAAAGTTGCGACAGTTTTTAGGGATGGTAAATTTTTTTCGAAGGTTCCTTCCAAATTGTGATAGATATTTTAACTGGTGTCAAAAATTGTGACATAGTTTTGTCTGATGAAGCCTTGGCAGCCTTCCACCAAATTAAGGTTTTATTGTCCCGAGCAGTTGAATTGTCACATGTTGTCCCAGGTAGCGAGTTGTGTTTGGCAGTGGACGCCTCTTCGATTGGTGTGGGTGCAGTACTACAGCAGAAGATTGATGACCACTGGAAACCAATTTCTTTCTTTCTTTTCCAAGAAGTTAACTTCTACGGAATCCAGGTACAGCACATTTGGACGTGAACTTCTCGCAGCTTATTCAGCGGTCCGTTACTTTCGACATTTGTTGGAAGGGCGGACTTTCTACTTACTGACAGACCACAAGCCCTTGTTGGGGGCTTTTCAGTCAAACTCTGACAAGTATTCCCCACGTGAAACCAGACACTTGGATTATCTGTTACAATTCACATCAGATATCCGTTTCGTCAAGGGAACAGACAACATTCCTGCAGACACTATGTCTCGTGGCATAAATGCTTTTGTGCTGGATCCGTGCTTGGAACATCAATCATGTGTGGAAGCACAGGAGAAGGATCAGCAAATACAGCATCTGCTACGAGAGAACAACACATCCTTGACGTTGTCGAAAATACATGTTCCAAACACAGAATTGGATGTTGTATGTGACATCAGCACCGGACGATTGCGCCCCTTCGTGCCTGAGTCAATGCGGAAGACGCTATTCTCCTCCATGCACAATTTGTCCCACTCAGGAGCTAATGCCTCAATACGGCTAATCACAGACAGATTTGTTTGGCCACGCATGAAAACTGACATTTGACAATGGTCAAAGAATTGTGTGCCATGCCAGAGGGCCAAAGTCGGGAGACATACCCGTTCACCTCCTGGATCCTTTCCATCACCCGACGAACGGTTTGCACATGTTCACGTGGACATCACAGGACCACTCCCTTCATGTGAGGGAAAGACATATCTATTTTTTTTTTTTTTTTATGTGTTGATCGTTTCTCCCGTTGGTGTGAGGCTCTTCCCATGTCAGACATTACGGCACATACTACGGCAAAGACTTTTGTTTCAAGATGGGTTTCCCGTTTTGGGGTCCCTGCTTTAATTACTACAGACAGAGGGCAGCAATTCGAGTCAGACCTGTTCAACCAACTGATGAGGATCTTGGGGAGTAAAAGTGTCAAAACCACCGCTTATCATCCCGAGGCTAATGGCTTAGTGGAACGGTTTCATCGTACACTTAAACATCAAGGGCGGTGGCTTTAAAGGCCGTGACGGATCAGGTAAATTGGCTGGAGCATCTATCGTTGGTTCTTCTGGGACTCCGCACTGCGGTTAAAGACGATCTTAAATGTTCATCTGCTGAGATAGTTTATGGCACCACACTCAGACTCCCAGGACAATTTTTTCTGCAACCTCCACAAAAAGTTTTGAACTTGACCTCGTTCGTTGATCGGCTTACCGCGAGCATGGCGAATTTGGCATGTAAGTCTTCTGCGCAGGTTCAAAGACAGATATATGTGCCTAAACTACTGCCGACATGCACACATGTTTTTGTGCGGGACTTGGCTAAGTCCCACACATTGCAGCCAGCCTACAGAGGACCCTTCAAAGTCCTAGAGAGACGTTCAAAGTATTTTATGGTGAGCATTAACAATGCAACACAAAGCATTACTGTTGACAGGTTAAAGCCTGCCTTTTTGGACACTACCTGGCTCAGCATGGAAACTTCAGTGACTACTCCATCACCAGTATCACCGGGGGTAGTGAAAGAGACCGTGACCAGATCTGGCCGCCGTGTTAGATGGCCCAAACATTTATTGACATAAGTCATTTTCAGGTTTTGGGGTTCAGCAGAACTATAACTGTAGGATATTCTTCCCTCCACATTGAACTCTGCCTTTTTCATTATGTTTCTTTAAATTTGTAATACATGTTTTGAAGTTTTGTTTTTGTGACATTTTAGTTGTATCTCTAGTGCAGGTTAATGAACCTGTCTAGGGAGGGGGTACTTGTAGGGAGACCACAATTGTTTTCCCTTTTGCATTAGCCCATGAAGCCCATGAGAGTTGTGGCCCCTTTTAGTGAGTAGAACTCTTCTGCCCTTTTTTGTCTTCACTTCCGTTCTGGGAGGAACGACCTCTTTTCCTTCCTGACCACTAGAGCGTCCACACGTGGAAACTGGTCAACATGTGTACGGCCTAACGAAACAAATTCATTCACTCATCTGGGGACGACCAAATGCCATGAAATTGGTAGGTGATTTCTTTGTTCTAATTCTGTTTAACCTCCTCGTTCCTTTGGGACAATATGGACAATTATTTGTTTTGGGACATGTATAAATCTTGTGTATATATTTACGAAGGCTGCTTGCCACATTAAATGTTTCATTGGTTACGCTCGCGTATTTCGTCTTTTCATATTCGCATTCAGTGTTAGTGTATCAATGGCTACGCTAATACTAATATTAGTATTGGTGTGCTACTGAAGGCTAGAACGCGTGATTCTACCTAACATAGAATAGTCAGTAAACTCTGTGTGGCAAATACACACCTTATACTAATATCTTTTTTCTCCACTCTGTTATTCTTTCTCCAAGTCTTCTGTGTTTAAACAGTCAATCTTTCTATTTTTCTTCTACTCTCTTTCTCTTTGAGTGAGCGAGAAATAGAATTCACCCATTTTTAAATAAATAGCGTGTTTATTTTAATTTATCATTTGCTCTAAGTTCCTTGTTGTTTACGTTTCCTGTGAATCACGTGATTCTCGGAAGATACCCGTAAGATAAATACAAACCAACCAATTCAGATAAGAAAAAAATCCCTATTTTGGGAGTTTTGCGAAAATCTGTGTTCATAAGCACACATGAACATACACGACAAGATACCCAGATAAACTTTCAAATCTGCCACTTGTAGATTATAATGATCTGGAAACCTCGGGTATCTGACCTACTAAATACCAGTTCTTGGGAAGAACCTGTGTACGTGGCATGGCGGGTGCTTAGCTTTAAAGCTTTGAAATGGTGCCACAAAAGAATGTCGCTCATATGAACATTTGCCATGCAAATAGAGATAGAATAGCGACAGGCTTCTGATGTTTCATTAGTAGAAAAAAGGCGGTATACAATTTGTATAGAATTAATAAACAATATTCTGAGATAAAATTAATTACGTATTAAAATGCAACTCAATTTCAGTGTATGACATTAAAAAATTCTATTTTCTATTCTTTTTTATGAACTGATTTCAATTATCAGATACTCGAAATATCAATTTTGATATTTTAAAAATAAATTTCGTGTTATATTTACAAGTAGAAAATCATAATTAATGTTCAAAATTTGTAACGTTGAAAATGTTGGGAAAAATGAAACACCAATTATATCAGATGTAATGGCTGATCGACGTCAATGGGTCAATACTTACAAAAGAAAAATTAAATTACATTAGAAACATTTAAAAAACGGTTACCAATTAGAATTTGTTTTTATTTGCAAAACAGAATAGTCTGACCACCGTTAAAACCTATTATTGTTAGTAATTGTGATAAACTGTTTACAGCATAATTGATATTTATTGCAGATATATTTGCATTAAAGAACCAATGAAAACCTATCTATACATAGCTTCTCTCTTTTCTCCCTCTCTCACATACACAGACACATACTTACACTATGTCGTGCATATTAGGCTCAATGAATGCCCGATAGTTGTTGCCTTGTGTCAGACTAAACTAAGCTTCTTCACCCTCCTCATAAGTCCCATCATCGATTGTGGTTGAAGTAAATTTTGTTCACAACGTTTAACAAATCAATAAATTAATAAAAGTCAGAGAATCAGCAGAAAAAATAATCATACTCCGATTACAATAAATTCAAGCAGCCATCGATTCTGCTTACTGTGGAGGCTCATACCTCATGTATAATGTCTAATATTTTCAAGTGGAAATTGGAGTGCGCACTGTTGATAAAGGAATCCCTAGTATTTACTTAATGATTTGCCATCAGCTCTAAGATTTACACATGAAAAGGAAAACAATATGACATTAACATTTGTTGTCAATCTGAATTGCGATTTGAGGTGGTAGGAGATAATGATTACCTATTAGATGTTATACAATCTAGCAATCGTGCTAAGATGGCGCAATTTAATAAATACTAAATTCTGAGCGCACTCATTTACAATTATGAATGTCAATTTGAAGCTGAATTAGAATTAATCAAAGTTTGGTAATAAGAATAGATCCGCACGTGCTAGCTAAGATCCACCATGCAATAATTTGCATAAGTTAGTTAATTCTTCAGGTTCAGCGATTGTTTAAAACTTAATAATAATCCGGTATGTATTATGTCGTGTACCAAAGTTCCTTTACCATAATCAGAAGCGTGCACTCCGATTAACACTTGAAAATATCATGAAATCGAAAATATATTAGGTCAAGACAGCCTTCCCTCTGTAAGTAATGGCAACATGAATGTGATTATTTCTAATTATTCTGCTGATTCCGCAGTTATTCTTAATTTATTTGGTTTTTAAACATTGTACAAACAACTTACATTTTTGTCCTTTTTGTGTTATTTTCTTGTTTATTGTTATTATTGTTGTTATTATTTCGATTCACCTCTTTACGGTGATTTTATTATCCTTTTTCTCCACCCCCACATTGTTTTTATATTCATTGCTGTATACAGGGCATGTCCCTAAAGTCTTAACACATAAGCAGAAATTCATATTTCCAAAACATTAAATTTTCAACATTTTTATTGAATTGGAATATTAACAAATAACAAATCCAACAGACTATATGAAGTCATATGTTGGTCGAATTTAACTTTAAGTCTCTTGGAAGTGGCAACTGATATCTTTCCGATACCCTCATTCATACCTCTCTCACTTCATGAGATAAGGAATAACTGATCTTATGATTCGGAAGCTATTTTGTTTTTACTTTTGTTTTTATAACAAACCCTATGTTTCCCTATTATGAATACTTTTATGTTAGATTGAGAGATAAATGCAGTTTTCCTCTGTTAAAAGTTAAAAGTTGTTTAGTTTTGCTAAATTAACTTTTCGATTCAGCAACTCTCTTACAGACGCTCACGTCCAATCACAAAACAAGCAAGTCTTTAAGTTAACAACCAAATTAAAATAGTAAAAGCTTGAGGACCCTTAGATGGTAACAGAAGCTCATTTTCCTCACTGAAATTCATTAAAAAAGACAATTAAGAAAAGCTTACAGAATTTATCATTGCTTATTTTCTGATTTCGAAAACTACTAGAATTCATTTCAATATAATTCGATGTTTAGCACAATTTAGCAGACTTAAATATCCATGTTAAATATCTTGTTATCTTATAAGCACTTTTGCCACAATAATGTGTACTCTGTAATACTGAATGCTTTATAAATGTATCTTTTGTTTAAATGAATATAACATTCTCTTTTCTTTTTAAATGTAACCTCAATATTTCACTATTAGATAATTTATTTGAAGCGTCAGATGGGCAAATATTATTATTTGTAAAGCTTCTGGGCATTCTCATAATGAACACCTATTCAGAAATTCTATTGCTTTGAATAATTTTAAATATGTGATTTCACTGCCGGGCAGTTATCGAATGATGCAAGTAGTTGTTTTTTTCCGACTCGTTAATTATTGGCAATTTTTCTTTCCTTCTCTTTTGCAGGGTGCTCACGGAACAAGAGATCCGAGAGTCACGATACTACCTCCGCTTTGAACCTGAGGCGGCGACTCAGAACAAGAACGAAATGGGAGATGATACTGCTGAGTTAATAGAAGAAACATCGCTACCTAAATCTCCCCGATATAAAGTACTCGAGGAAATTGATGAAGGTGGCTTCGGTCGAATTTATAAAGTTCTAAACACAGAAACCAACCGTGAGTTCGCCTTGAAACGGCTGTGTTACGAGGGTGAATTTCAGGACGATAAATATGTATTCGCCGAAGTTTACTGTCTGTCGAAATTAAAACACCCAAACATTATCGAATTAGAAGAATTCATTTTAAAGCCAGAACGACTTTACATCATTATGGAATATGCTAGATACGGCAATATTGAACAGTATGTAATAAGGAAACACCCATTACCACCTTCTGAAAATATGGGTTACTTCAGTCAAATAATGTCTGCTATTTGCTACTGTCATTCGCGTAATATTGCCCATAGGGATTTGACACCAAGCAATGCTCTTCTTACTGAAAGCTTCAATTTAAAACTAGCTGACTGGGGACTAGCAACGCCATGCGGTAAAGACCGAGACAATCCAATCTTTAGTGAAGACTACATCGGTGATTCTCGCTATCTTCCACCAGAAGTGTTACGTCGCGCACCGTTCAGCCCGTTACCGACTGATGTCTGGGGATTAGGGTGTGTGTTATTTTTTATGTTAACTTCCGAGCCTCCTTTTGAAGGCACAGAGACATCTATCATAAACCAGCAAACAGGATCGGGGGTCATATTTCCAGATTGGCTGAGTGGTTGTGATATTCCAGAAACGCTTCGGATAATAAAAAACATCAATTTTTTATTAGTAGCAGACGAGTTAAAGAGACCTAAAGTTGAAGAAGCCAGAGATTTTTTTATCTCGAGTGGAAAGTAGGGAAAAAATGTTTTTATAAATTAAGTCATATTTTTAAAAATCACAGCTGAAAATGATTTAAAAGATATTTCATCGGCTATTTTTAACACACCATAAATAAAAAAGAAAGTCTATGCAATGCTTCAAATTGCATATAACTTCCTATGTGTTTTCCTTTTCTGCGCATATTGTAATAATAACTGCTGCTTTGGAATTTAAACGCTAATGCTGGTACTAATGTTCGCATACTTGTAACAATGGAAGGATTGTTTGAGTAGAAAGTGAAAAGATGTAATAATAGTATTATTAATAATCCTAATGTCGATTAAGTAGGAAAAGGACAAAGGAAAGGCGAAGTGAAATGTAAAAGCAGCGTTTCCAGTTTTAAATTTATAATTGTATGTCACCAATATAAAAGAAAATGCGCAAAGTTTGTAAAATAAACTTTGTAGTATTCACACACACGCGCACGCGAATGTACGATGTAGTGTAACGGGTTTCAGCACAGAAAAAGGAAGCAAAAAACAGAGTTTGAAACTTAGCTGTTAGTGCTTCTATTTACATACTAATTATGCTCTTGGGAAATATATAAAATCACATCTGTATCTTTTTATGTCGCAAAATATCTTGGTATTCTCGTTACTGGCACACCACGAATTGACAAACATATGTTGCAGTGACTATCGCCCAGGGAAAACAGTTACACTCATCTAGACCGTTAATAATGGAAAGATAAGATCTACTCACTACCTCTAGATTTTCATTTTCATTGAAAATGACCAGTGATAGGTGGAAAGTACACTGAACATTGCACTCAATTTCAGTAAATTCTTTTACAGGTTTCCATCTGACATCAAACGATTATTCGACACCAGAAGAAAGTCACCAAAAGGCTAAACAGACATTCCTTGTCGTTCTATTTAATAAAACATATTGAAACGACCGTTTCCTGTCTATATGTCATTTTGACTCCCTCTCTCTATTTCTCTTTCTCTCTCTCACACACACACGCACACATAAACACGTATATAGAAAGAGAGAATCTACACTGATTGCGACTTTCATGTCTCAATTCGATCTTCTGAAGATCTAATTCAATCTTGAAACTGACAACGTTGGTTGATTCCTATCTTCACATCGTTTCTCTATATAAAAGTTCTATCTCCGAAATAGAGAAAATTTCACATATAAATATAGCAAATCCTATATGTATATATTTATATCTACTCCAAAAGTTATTATGTGTAAACTCATATTTAACGTTTTCAATAGTAGAAAACGATATCGGATAAGAAATCCATTGATTCCCGAGAAATATATATATATATATATATATATATATATATATATTAAAAATAGTTTTAAGTTATACTATATTTATAGATTAATATAGGGGCAGCAAATTTGTATATATAAAAGTGAACATGGTGGGAAATTCACAGCGACGATATATAAGTATGTTATAACATCACTACAAAAATTGCCATTGTTTCAAAACTTCTACTGTCTTGTCAAGCGATGGTGTTGATTGCAAAATAAAGAGTTTGTTCAAAACCCAATAAAACACCTCAGTAGGGGAAACATTGACAAATCAGAATATAAGTATATGATAATTCAAAAAACATGACAACAGACCCTAAATACAATCTATTAGTGCATTAAAGTTAAGATTAGATTAAATTAGAAATCAACATAATTAATTAAGTTTTAATTTCATAGTCAAATTAAAAAATAAAAATTTCGAATTCTAAAATAACCGAGTATCAAGTTTAAAATGTTAAAAAATCATTCATAAATGAAACGGTGGAAAATATAATTATATTTGATTTTGTTCTAAGCGAAGTACCATTTTATCACTTAAGTTCGAAACTGAAGAAGTATCTGTTATAGACAAGCGTATGGTTATGGTTGGTTTATTTCAAAGGAAAGGGTTTGGGAAGCTACCTTGTGGTAAAGTTCATAAGCCGGTTTTCGGATCTGGTCGAATATAGATTTACGGTGGTTCAACAGGAACGTGGTCTTTTGGGACAGCTTGTGGAAAGTTCATAAAAGCCATGTGGGTCTGTCTTAGATTAAAACTTAGCTAGCCACATCCACTGACCCTATCATACTGAACAATATTCCTTTCACCAAAACAACACATTTAACCATACCTTTCCTTACTACATACACCAAAATGCCTCTTTGACTCCAAAACAAAAAACCTAAATGATCCCCTTATGTACAAATATTGTCTGTGGGGGGGGGCATAAAAACAACAACTTCTAAAAAAGATCCCCAATGAAATATATACAAAATGACAAAATAATATTTACAAGAAACCAAATAAAATTAGTGTTAGTAATAAAACCCCCCACAAACTATTGAATGTGGCAGAAATATCAGTTAACCGGACGAAATCGATGCGGGACTTATGAAAAAATAAAGCCACACTCATTCATCCCAAGCATTCACACAGGCACACACTCATTCATACACAACAACAAATACGAAAAACACACGCACGAAAACGAAAAGCGCCCCGCATCTACCAGAGAACTGACATCACTGACCACCTAAAACGAGGGAGGGGATGGGGAGTTAAACTAAAGGAAAAGAAAAATGGGGACAGAAATAAAAGGGACCAATGAGCAAATACACCCTAGCTAAGTTTACCAGAATAGAAAAACTAAAAGAAAAAATACAAAAAACCTAATCTAATCTAACTCCGGGATGGGTTGCCTATGTTCAACCCAGGAAAACAATATCCTTAATGCCTAACCGGCATCCAAATGCCACTCAAGGTCAGCCCCTTTTACTCGGCACATTCGCGCAAGAATCACCCACCTTTTGCTGAATTCCGATGAGGTGAGCCGCCGCCTTTCCGTCCTGATCTTGACTTTAAGCTGATGCTTAAAGAACAAGATCAGTTGGGAAGAAGTGAACTTCTCGCCCTCATGAAATCCCTTCTGACGCGTCGTCCAAATCACGACTCTCATAACCCCTAGTAAGCAACAGAACACATAGTGTTCAGCCTTCGTCATCTGCGGCACCACATTGCTACAAACAGAACTGGCTTCCAGGACAAAAAACTTTCCGTGCAGCATGCGAACCATGAGGCCTTCAACAAACCTGCACAACGGCACTACCGCCCTGCACTGAAAGAAGGCGTGACCAATAGTCTCGACTTCCCCGTACAGCGACGACAGTTTGGATATTTCTCCAAGCCTGCTGAACAAAGTCTCTTGCCGACCCAGAGGGCTTCACGAATCACCAGCCAGGTGAGTGATGCCTCATCGTTATTGAGACATTTCAACCCGGGCGCCCAAGGCCATATCGAGCGAGCCTCCTGCTTCGTAAGACCGAGCTCGCCAATCAGATCATCTTGTACGGACCCCCTAACTAAAACTTGATATAATGCCTTGCGAGACAACGCCTGGGCGTTGGAGAGACCATCCGAAGCCCGTAAGAGGAGCTTCAGAGCGCGACGACATTCACGATAAAAAGAGCACTCGGCACGTGGTAAACGGCCGGCCTCTTGTTCGCACGAGTGCACACTTTTCAGGGTTGGAAAATGTTTCTGGACGTCTTCTTTCCAAAAGGCACCCTCCTCATTCGACCCACGACACATTCGGTCTAAAAAGGTAATGCGAAGCATATATTGACGGATCTCAATGCTAGGCATCCCCAGACCGCCCTCAGAGGGATGGAGGCAACAGACCTCGCGAGATACCAAAGGGGCCTTGCCTCTCCACAAGAAAGAGAACAAGGTCCTGACTAATGACATTAGTCGGGCATACGGGAGTGGAAGCACAGAGAGTCGGTAGAGGAGGATCGGATAGATGTGTGAAACACATACTTCCGCCCTTCCCTTCAGGGAAAGTCTCCTCCGAGACCACAGATTAACCGCGATCTCGGCCTTCCCTTGTACCTCCGACCAGTTCATTTCCAACTGGAGATCAGGACCGAACCAGACGCCGAGTATCTTGATCGGCCCATCCGTCCAGAGGAAAGGTCCGGGAAGAGAAACTCCCTTCCACGCACCCAACCGCAAGCCCACAGACTTATCACGGTTGATCTTGGCCCCTGTCACCATCTCATACCCACTTATTTCTTTGCTGACTTCGTCAATCTCGGCTCTGCTCGACACAAGAGCCGAAACGTCGTCAGCATAGGCAGAATACCTGGCCGAGGTGGTAGCGCCAGGCAGGGTAATTCCGCGCAGGACCGGATTCGCCTTTAACTTGCGAAGGAATGGTTCCAACGCAAGAACGTAAAGCAAGGGCGATAGCGGACAACCTTGACGAATGGAGCGAGACAATACGAAAGGCTCCGACCTTACCCCATTCACTTCCACCAGCGCACCGGGGGTCGCATACAAGAGTCGGATCCAGGAGCGAAAGTCGGCTCCGAAACCGGCCGCCGACAGGACAGCCTCCAGAAACCGATGGTCAACCCTATCGAAGGCCTTGGACTGATCTAAATTGATCAGCGCGGCTTCACTGTCGACTTGTTCTAAGATCAAGCGTACCATATGAAGGTTATCCTGAATCGTCCTGCCCTTCACAGCACAAGTCTGTTCGGGGCCAATCAGACGAGACAGGACAAGCTGCAAACGGTTGGCTAAGATCTTCGCCAAAATCTTTAAGTCAGTATTTAACATCGTCAAAGGGCGAAAGTTCCCTAACCCATCCCCACCGTTCTTGTCCTTACGCAACAACTTGATCACACCCCTGGTGAAGCGTCGAGGTAAAGACCCTGCCTCATCCAGTGGTTGTAAATCAGCTGCAGCAAAGGAACAAAAACGGGCGACAGCCTCAAGTACACTTCGTAGGGAAGTCCATCTAGTCCCGGAGACTTATCCAGGCCAACCTGCTTCAGCGCATCCCAGATTTCCGACTCTGTTATGGGACCCTCGCACCTAGCCGCTTCAGCTGCCTCAAGGCAGGGAAAGTCAGCCAAATAGGCATCGAACTGAGCAGAGCTCAGACCGGGCTCCCTGGTGAAAAGATCCTGAAAATAAAGCCGAAAGGCCTCGCATATGCCCGCGCTTGTAGTCACGGTCCGCTTATCCGGCAATGTGACGCACGCTATATGTCGCTTAGCCGCGTTCCTATTCTCCTCTGCACGCAATTCAGCGGCCATATTCGTCGCCTCAGAAGACATTCTTTTAGCCTAGCCCTAACTACCAGAGCTTGATCCTTCTTGATAAGCAAGGAGGCCAACTCTGCCTTAGCTACGACTATGTCCCCACTAACACGGGATTTCACGGCCCGATCAACTTTATCTTCTAACGCCGTTTGCGCCGCTAATCTATCTAGATTGAGTCGACGACTAAAATCGGCAGCAAACGTTCTAATCTTAGATTTTAATTTTCCCCACCAGGCGTTTCCCACAACCGCCCCGTCAATTCCCTCTGAATCATTAGTAGCAGCTGGTCCCGGAAATCCTGCTCACCAAATAATGAACAGTTAAATTTCCAGTAACCAGCCATCCTAACCTTAGGCTTATCTAAGTTTACACGGACCCGGACAAGCCTATGATCCGTATAAACTATATAGTGGAAACTTGGACACTCTAAGAGCCCTACATCGACTCTCCTAACTAACACTCGGTCCAGGTAGCTCGCAAGCGAGCCAGGATCCGAGTCGCCACTAGTTGTCCAAGTCCATGCTACCTCCTGAGGGTGCTCATTCCGGTACTTATCGACAAGATCAAACTTGCCGATAAAGCCCCGAAATGCCTTCACATCAGGATTGTTAGTACCCGGTTTTTTACCTATACGATCTATATCGGGGTCAAGGACGGCATTCCAATCCCCGCTAAGACTACCCGACGAGAAGTCGTCAAAAACGGCTCGATCTGCCGAAACAAAGCAGGCCGCTCAGTATGACTATTGGGCGCATAAACCCCAATGAGACGTAAAGCCTTATCCTTTATAGTAACATCCAGCACACAAAGCCTGCCCGCCGGATCTGCGAAGACAAGGGTACAAGCAGCCTTCAAAGACCTGCTCACTAGCCAAGAGACACCCCTCGAACGACCATCAAAACATGCTGAATAAAGGGCGAACCCTCTAGACAGTATATCCTCACGGTCATGAGAAGAAAACCGGGTCTCTTGCACACAACAAACATTCACCCCGAGGCGCTGAAGGTCACGAGAGAGCCTCGCCCTGCGAGACTCGGACCTCAGGCCCCGCACATTTAACGTAGCTAACCAGAGAGCCATTGAGAAGTCCGATTAGGGTTGTTTACCTGCTTTAAACATGGCCGGGGTAAGGATACCGACAGCCTCTCCCATAGACCCATGGCCCATTTCAGTTTTGATGGTACCGTCTTGGGAGATTCCACCGATATCCCAGGGGAAAGTTAATTTCAAAGCTCTATACAGGGATGGGTGAACTAAAACGGGGACCCTCCCTGCACAAAGTTTAGATAGCTGATTCAACTGTTCATTATGAGTGATGGCAATGGGCAAGGCCATTTTAAAAGAAGCAATCGCCTCCTCGATCATTGCCCAAATTGGCTTGGCCCCACTTCCAGTCCGCACCACTGTTAAAACTCTTTGAGCTTGTGGAAAATGATAGGGTACTTCCACATCTTTATCGGCATACTGCCTAATTGAAAGCAGGTACTTTAGCTCCTTAATTCGGTTTCCGTAATCTCAGGCTCTCTCTGCTTGCTCAGAAGAAATTCTACAGAGGTCCTCGCTTGAGTTGAAGAAGAATTTTTTTTTTTTTTTTCTTTTCCTGTTTGAGAGGGGGGCTTCGTTCCGCTTGGAGGGGGGAGGAGGCATTTCAGATTTTTTTTTGACGGGGAAGGGCTAGGAGTGTGGCGAGGGGTTTTAACAGGAGAAGGGCTAGGAGTGTGAAGCGGGGTGTGAAACGATCTATGTTGATATGGGCTGGGATCTCTACTGAGAGGACGGGCTTTTTGTTGGTGAAGATTGAGGGGAAGGCTTACTTTTGGATGAAGATGTGGACGGGGCAGAGGACGAGGAAGGAGTGGGATTTGAGTTGGTTTTAGCTTTGCTGTCCAACTTTCTTTTCAGCTCTTTAATTTTTCAAATTTTTCGAATCCCGGGTCGAATTTTTTTGCATTGCTCTTGTAGAGAGGCCGGAGCATCGCCCTTGACGTTGCCAGATGGAGTGGGGCTGTCCGTGTCTTTGGCCCTCGGGGCATCAGGGGACTGAGGGCCCGCTGTCCGGATCTTCCCTCTGGCCTTACCAGCCACCAGCCATTCCCCTCCCCTTCTCCACAACTGCACTAGCAGCGGGCGAAGGCTCTTTGGGGAATGAGGTCTTTGATGTAATCTCAACCGGTGGTTTAACCGACCCGGTCCCGGAAGCTGGTACGCCCATTACAGGCGAGGCGGAAGTTACAGACGCGGTCAGAGGGGGATCTTGGTTAACTGGAGCTTGACCACCAGAGGCCTTCTTCTCTGGGCAGGAGGAGGAGAGATGACCAGTCACTCCACACCTCCAGCATACCGGTCTTCGGCCTGTTACTATGACCGGCAATTTCAAGCCTCCAACATCCAGACAGTTGGGGATGGAGCGGAAGGCTTTCTCATCCAAATAACATGATGTCAAAGCTCCACCCCCCCGCTCAGGCTATCACATGAGGCGCCCAGAATTTCGCCGTACTGGGTAAAAAGTAAGCCGCGAGATGCTCACCGATAACCTGAGGAGGGACCTCATATACTGTTACCCTGGTCCTTCTGCGGCCTTCGTACTCTGTGCGCAGGATAAGGTCTTTTGTGATTAGCTCCCGGCTCGCCGCAGCTACGCAATCTTCTGCTGTGGGTAACAGTACGTCCCACATGAAAAACTTTGCGCCCTTAACTATTCTTAGGGGCTTAAACCCCAAGGACTCTAGTGATTTTAACACTATGTTTTTCGTCGAGTGACAAATTTTGCGCGTACGCTTGTCGACGACGAAAACTGACACCTAATTCGTTTCTCAATCTTCTTCAATTCCTGGGGTCTTCTAAGAGTCCACCTTCTACGACAAGGTGAGCGTAACTCTTAGCACGCTCCAAGAACTCCGCAAGATTCATGATACATTTCGGTGGGGACGACCAACAAGAGGGTGGTTCCCCGGCCTCTGCATTCGTAGATGCGTTGTCCTTTTCTTGGTTATTGCTCTTTTCAGCCTCCATATTTTCGGAGGCTTTTTCTTAAAGTGTCTACAATTTCCTCATTTGTAGGAACTCTGGGCAGGTCAGGTATTCCTCCATATTATTTTTGTCCGGGGGTCTTTTTTGGGATTAAAGAGGTGTTTCCTCATATTTCTTTTGAAAGAAGCAATTTTAGGCTTCTTTTTAACAATTAAGAATGAAGGCACTTTTTATCCTTCTTATCCATTTTTTTTTTTAAACAGCGAAGGGGGGGGGGAAGGGGAGGGTGGGAAATAAATTTATGGGCGAGAGGAAAAGAAATAAATTAACTAAACAAACTCAACAAAATAATTATGCACACCAAAAACAATTACATTAAGGGAATAAACACGGTTCACTTAAACGTAAACAAATATCGCCTAAAAGGCGAAACAATAAAAGACAAACAATAAAAATAAAAACGTTAGACAATAAAAAAAAAAAGAAAAAATAAAAAACTTCGACAAAAGCCGAAGCTAAAATAAAATCAAAATGGCTGACGTCAACAAAAAATTACGAAACAATAACACAAAGCTAGTTACAAAAAATCAAAAAATGGCCGACGTCAATAAACAAAAAAAAAAATACGTAACGAAGACAGACGAAGCTAGACACAAAAAAAAAAAAATGGCCGACCCTAAGCGAGTCGAACCAATAAACAAAAAAAAAAATAAATAGATTAAAACGATTACAAGCAAAAAAACACGTAAAAAATAAAAAGGATGAAAACAATTAAATAAATAAATTAATAAGAAATTACAGCAAAACACAGAATAACGAACAGGACGAAAATAAAGAAAATGACAATTAACACGAAAAACTAGAAAAAAAAAAAAAAAAGGGGTAGAAATGAGAAGAAAAAACTGCGGAAATTACAGGAGAAAAAAACGAAAAAAAAAAAAAGCAAATTAGATTAAAAAGGAAAACGAGTAAAAATTAAAGGGAGTAAAAATTAAAATAGGAAAACTAGAATAAACAGAATAAAGAGTAAAAATTAAAGGGGGAGGGTGAAAAAAAAATGGAGAGTAGAAAAAAAAAAATCAAAAACTTTTACAATAAGGTCGTAAAATACAAATAAAATAAACAAACTTTAAACAAAATGCAGTTCAAAAGGGTAACAGGTAAAATCACACAAAAAAGGTCGAGTTGTCCGCAAAAGTCCAAAAATAACCAGAAACCAGCCAAGAACGGCTCCGAGTGTGGAGTCCTGACTCAAGTGGGTAACTGCCTGCGTCGTGATGATGATGGTGACTGAATATCCGGCTCGACTGGTGGTGGTGGTGGTGTCCAAGCGTCGACCTGGTGGTGGGGGGAGGAATCATCGGGGGCCAATTCTCGGCCCCCACCAAGTACTGGGCTAGGGAGATATGCTTTCAATAAGATTTCAAAAGAGGAGATAGAATGGCGAAAAAAAAAATTCCACTTTCAGACAATATATCAAGCAAAAAGATACAGTCACAACATCGTTAGGATACTGACGAGACACCCTCGCATCTAGTCAAAAAAGACATTCAATCTTCCATTTTTCTAGTTTTTACTTTGTTAACATTTGATATTAGACTCGTCAAGTTTGCAGCGTCTGGGCCCAAGAATTACTTTTCTTCCACTAGACACATCAAAACAAAAAGCTGGGATAAAATAAAATGCGAGGCCAATTTTACTCATTTGAGACTCTCTGGATCAGCATCGCCTCGCCTCTCTACTGTCTGCTTCACAACCGAATAGTGGTGCCTGGCTCAACGTAGTGCCCTCTTTATTTACAGGTCGTCCCTTCTAGATGATGAGTTCATAAATAACAAACGACATCATCAGAAGAGGTTTGGATGCAGCTGGGTTTCCTTCCCAAATCGAACTCGTAGGCCTGGTGATGGAAAAGCGGCCGGATGGCATTACCATTTTCCCTTTTAAAAATGGGGGAAGTCGTTGATTTGGGATGTGACTTGTGCGGATACATTTTCGACCGGTAATTTGATCAGGTCCGTGCTTGAGCCGGGGTCAGTCGCCCGTGACGCAGAGAGAAAAAAAAAATAGTGAAATATTTTTCTCTTGCTGCAAGATTTTTTTTACTGCTGTGGTAGTGGAGGCTTCTGGGGTTATTGTCCCTCGTTCGATGGCGTTCCATCGGAGGATTGGCGCGATTGCGTATCGATTAAGGGACGAGCCTCACGAAACGGAGTGGCTCTTGCAGCGTGTCTCACTGGCCATGGTTCGAGGTAATGCTTTCTCCATCATTGCGGCTGGCAGAGAATAGAAGAAAAATGTTTATAGTTACTTTTTTTCAATTTTTTTTCAATAAATAAATTTCTATATATTTTATTTCCACCATTAAAAAAAAAGAAAAAAGTTGTTTGCATGTCAGGTTAGTCATGCTATTTAACGAAATAACGAAAATCCGTATAGGAAACACGTTCGATTCCTGTCATATAGCCTGACGTGCCTTAACCGGTTGGGCCACAGAAGAGCATTCGTTTAGCAAGGTCGATTTTTACTATCTTTTTTATGTTTACTTAAATATTTGTATCTATAAAAAGAATGTATAAACATAAAAAATGTCTTAAAATAATTGTCGGACTTTGTCCATTTCATAATGTATATATATATATATATATATATATATATATATATATATATATATATATGAAAGAAAATACTGAAAAAAACAAAATTCTGAATATGCATTATTAATGTTAAAATAAAGTCGACGTCGGACGTTTCGGTCTATTTAAGACCATCTTCATGGACATTTTCATTTAAACATAATTAACATTATAACTTCCATTCAGAATGGAATTTTTTATCGAACTGTTTTTTAGAACTGTTCCATCGTTTTAAAAATCACTTTTGGATTTGCATTGTAACGGGAAAGACTTTCAAGCATTTGTTGAAGATATAAGAACCATTGATCACTACGTATTCCAACATCAACGGAAGAGATTTCTTTAATTGTTTATAAAATTTTCATTCGACTTTTGATTTTTTTTAATTTTTGGAAATCATCTTCGAATACGTCTTAACAAACATCGCCCACGTGACGACTACGTGATCATATTTAAACAGAACAATGATCTGTATAAAATTTCAGTTATCTGTCTGAATTAGTTGGGCTCTTATGTCCATCGTCTTTTTTGTGTTAAATTGTTATAAGTTATAATGTTAATTATGTTTAAATGAAAATGTCCATGAAGATGGTCTTAAATAGACCGAAACGTCCGACGTCGACTTTATTTTAACATTAATAATGCATATTCAGAATTTTTTTTTTTTTTTTCAGTATTTTCTTTTCATATGTCGGATTATATATATATATATATATATATATATATGTGTGTGTGTGTGTGTGTGTGTGAGTGTCCAGAGAGAGAGAGAGAGATCAAATAGCTGATGAGAAATATCCCCAAAATAAATTAAGATGAAATATACGAAAACTAGTTGGGTGTTTATTGTTTTTTAATTCTGTTGCCAACCGTTTCGTTCTGTTGATATTCACATTAAGAGAATCAGTGATATTAATCGAATTTTTTAAATAGGGCGACAACTGTTTAGAATTATACTATTTTAGGTTGTCCCCTTGAAATTAAAAAATGCCATGTTTTTTTAAGAAAATTTTTTTTTACATTAATTTATCTTTAAGTTATAGTGTTCTTTAGTCTGGGAAGAATAAAATATTTAGGTTAATCATTTTATAGGCCATTTCTATAATGGAGGCTGGTGTAATAAATTTTTTTTTACTTTTTTTTCTAGTTTGACTAAATACCGTCAAATGCTTAAAAAGACGTCTTTTTTCTTTCGTATAAAATATCTCCCAAAACGATCCTGGTCCTATAAATCGAAGATCCGTGACGGGATTTAACTTTTTTCAAATTATTAAATTTAAATAGTTTTACCATAAATTTAGTTCTTCTTTCGTTGCGTGATACTCGTATGTATGAATCACCATCATGTTTTTGAATGTTTACTTTGGATACTAAATATTTATAGGTTCTTGGAACATTTATCCCGTAAACACTATTAATCTTTTCATATGTGACCCAAGGTAATAATCATAAACACAAAACAATGATTATAAAACAAATGAAAATGCATGTTATTAGGAATAGGAATTACTTGTGTACCCAGATGTAATGAACGGAAAAAACACACATCAAAACATGTTATAAGAAGAATGTGAGTGTGTGTGCGTGTTTTTGAATGTGTGTGTGTGTGTGTGTGTGAAACAAAATATATAAATAGACACGTTTGTCTAGTTGAGTGTATCAGAGAGTTCAAAAGGACCAAAGAAGCGAACGCGCCTCAGCGGCAATTTTCCTTTCTACGTGTGACTACACCTGAAAGCCAGAGTTAAAAAGGCCAAAACGAGATAGTTATGAATCCCTTTTTATAAGTTTACATAAGGCGCCCTTTAGCAGGTGCTTTGGCAAAGCCAAAATGGAATAACCCACAATTAGATTTTCATGGTGAAATATGCTATTCAGTGGGTGAAATTGGAAATGGTTGGAGGTCTATGAAGTAGAATGAAAATTTTTTATTTCTTCGTCAAAATTTTTGGGGGCGTCTATTTTAAAACTTAGATATGGCGTTTCTTAGGCTGTGTGGAGTTAACTGTTCTTACCTTTTCTTCAGCCGCTACTGGGGACGCTCGTTGGCACTGTAAATACTCTGAAATCACTTTTTGTGGCCTCTTCTTTTTTTACGCACATACGTACCATATTTCACTCTATTAACTCATATTTCAATCAATTCACATCATTTTTGGATCAAAAGGTTTTCGCATTCTTTTGTTACACACATCATTTTTTTGTCACTTTTATAGCTTTCTTTTAATACATTATTGTTTGTTTGTACATGTATTGATTTTTGTTGTTTCTTTGCATTTATTCACGTGGACTTACATATCATAAAAGCCATTTTTGTTGCAGGTATTCCAGGAGACATATATGTTTTTCCTTAAATGAAACACCTGACGTATGTAACATTTTTTTTCGACAAAGGGAACCATTTTAAATGTCTGTTACCGCGTTTCTGTGGAGGGGGTTTAATTTAAACCTTTGGTATCGCGTTTATTTGAGTAACCTATTTTTAAATGTTAGGTATCGTGATTCTGTGGAGGGACCTATTTTAAACCTTACGTATCACCTTGATGTATTTATCTATTTTAAACCTTAGAAATAGTTTTTTCTGTGAAGTTACCTATTTAAAAACATTAGGTATCGCGTTTTTTGACATATACCTATTTTAAATCTTTGGTATGGTTTTTTTTTGGAGGGTACCATTTTTAACTTTAGGTATAGTATTTCTGTGGAAATACATATATTAAATATTAAGTATCGTGTTGTTGTGGAGGAATCTATTTTAAACTTTTAATTTTCTATTTTGTTATGGCGTTGATGTATTTTTAAATCTATTTTTGTAAAAGACAAAACAGAGAAAAATAATAAAAAACAGAATTGTACATGTTGTGTAGTGCTACCTACTCGCGGGAAGTAGTATGCACTAAATTGCCTCATGGTTAACAGCCATTGTTATTTATAGTCTTTGTGACTTCATATGTAGATGAGTCACCTCATTGTTTTAAGTTAAAATATATTTTCTAAAATTAATTTTTCTTTGCAACATCAAATATTGTGAATATGACAATAAAGATGAAGACAACAGTTCAAACAATATAAATAGTGTAAATAGTTACAAGATCAGAATCAGAGACAGACCTTTCTCAGGTTTTGAATTCAGAGTTGTCCTCTCCCTAAATTTATTGCCAACGTAGGTTATCGGGCCCAATCTATCTTACTATTTACCCACAGCTGGGGGGTAGAAGTGATTCATACCTTTCCCACGCAGGGTGGGTCATTTTATCAACGCCGACTCAACACCGGCCAACTCATCTTCGTGACAAATCAACTCTAGGGCAACTCACCACCAAATGATAATTTATTATTGGACTCATACTCTTTGGGTCCTGTCACTGGATCTAACTAACGCTCTCAATATCTGGTTAAGGCGGTGGAGAACTGTGACGGTTACACACCTGGCCCAGTGTCGGATCCTTTGGTTACGGCGCCAACGGTGACGTCGCTCCTCCTGGTCGTTCCTCCTGGGTCCAAGCGTGCCGCTCCAACCCTTTGGTCAGATGATCACCAGCCTCGCCTTTCCCGACTCGCTTCCAATACCTGGTCACTAAAGCAACTATACCGATCTCCGGTCTGTCTACCCACGCTGTGTTTAGATCTTAGACAGACGGGACCAGCAGGGATCGGGGCCGATACAAGTTGAGTCCGACAGGGGGTGGCAAAACACAAATAAAAAAAAACTCACGACACCAAACAAAATTGCTGATAAAAAGGGTAACAACCTTTTATATCTTAAAGTCCGTTACATAAAAACAAAATTGTTCTCAATTCCCGACCCGCTCTGTGGACTATGGCACCAAGCTTCTATCACACAATAGGAAAATGTCGAATTACCTACTTTCTAGAATCATGTATGTATGTCGGAGTGTGGTTCAGTTCGACACTGGGGCTAATTTCTATCGATCATTCGCAGTTGATTCTTCTCTCCGACTTGAGTTGTCCTTTTCTTCTTCTTCTTCTGTTTAGGCTGGTAGATTTCTTGTTTCCAGTGGTTCTTTTCTTGCTTCGATTCGGGGGAAGAATTTCTTCTTCGATTCAGTGGAAGATTTCTTCTTCAATTCGGTGGAAGATTTCTTCTTCTTCAATTCGGTGGAAGATTTCTTGTCTTCAACTTGGGCTGGAAGGATTTCTTGTTTTGAGGTTCTTTTGTCGTCTGAGGGTGAACTGGGGATGAACCTAACTTCTCTTCAACTTTCAGCTTGTCTGCAGCTCCAACTTTCCAACTCTTCTTCTTTTTTCCGGCAATCTTCTTCTTCATCTTCTTTCTGGAAGTTCTCTGTCTTCGACTTGGGCTGGAAGGATTTCTGTCTGAGGGTTCTTTTGCCCGCAAAGGGGCGAGTGAATCGGGCCTTATGTCCGCGTTCAGGATCTTCCCTGCCCGCGGTCCTGCTGCAACTCAGCCCAACTCCGGCTGCATCTCCAACTCAAACTGATTTCTGTCGACTGGGGTCCTGCTTATATTGACGCCGCAACAAACTGGGGTGGGTCTGTCGGCGTCAGGGTTTTCTCGATAATTTCAAAAGTCGCATTAATTTTGTCTTTTCCATTATCGCTATTGTTTTCACCCCTACTTCCTCACAGTACCTCTTGGTGGGGCGGCGCATCCATCTCTCTTAGTCTCTCGTATGTCAGGTGATCGCTTTTCAACCAATCGTTCCTGATCGAACATTTCTTTCTTTTCTTTCCGCAAGTCACGTGACCGTATTCGACCAACAGTTATTGATCGAGGTTTTCTTTCCTTTTTCTTCCGCGGTCACGTGATTGTATTCGACCAATTGTTATTGATCGAACATCCTCTCCCTTTTGTTTGCGGGCGTGGTTACATCGTTCTTGTTTTAAAAAAACAAAATCCGATTTTTCCCTTTTTGCACGTACGCAAAAAATGACAATCTTTGGCTTTCTCTCACCTGGACTTTGTCAAACAGCCCGCTGCTAATTAGTCTTGACTTTAGAAAGGTTCTTTTCCGCCTTCTTGGCGCCCTCTGTGAGCCAAAAACAATTGCTCTTCTTTTTTACCTCTTTGTTTTTCCTGATAGTCGAAAATCTTAATTATCCACTTTGAAAATATCTCCACTTTATTAACGTGGGTGTCCAATTCTTAACAGGATATCTGTATATCGTTCCACCGGTCCTCCCCTCAACCCAAAAACACTTTCTCTCTGAAAATTTCGTTTCTATTGTTCAAAAGAAAAAAAAAAAATTTTTTCCCTTTGTTTTCAATGAGTCTTTCAAAACATCTGATATCGAAGTCTTTCGACCGACATTCTTATCAAATTCTACTTTTGAAAATCGGCCAAGAAAAGTCGACCTAAATCTCTTTCTGACCTATCTCCACCCTCAATTGGGTCATGCTTTACATTTCTCTTTCTTTCTTTTTCTTCCTTCCTTCCTTTTTCCTTTCTTTCCTTCTTCTTTTTCCTTAGGATCGTCTAGTACATTCTTAGTGAATTATTTTCAACTCAGTTATTTTCCGTTTTAAAAAAAAATTAACAACCTGTTTAATAAACTGAGTAGAAAAAATTAAATCATATTTCTAGGAATATTTCTAATAATGCAAGCCATGCCAAATAGTTAAAATTGATTATGACCAAATGAACACTTGGGGCGTCTAGTACATCGTCCGCCCTGGGTCACCGGTGTGTCCGTGATTGTGTTTGTTTTGATCATAAGGCAGACAAGGACAGAATCGTCGACAAATATTGCTGGATAGGTCTCGTTCAAGCGGGACGATGTTATAAGACTAAAAGAAAAAAAAAGAAAGAAAATTGTCTAAATCGACACGGTTTATATAACTGAGGTTTATACGGGAATACTTTTTCGTATAAGCATACAGGCTAACGACCATTCCATCGTAGCCTAATTTCGTGACACTTTGGTCTTTGTTTCCAAATCGGAGTCGAGGTTTCAAACTTTAAGTCGAATATTTTTTCAAGTGGTAAATTACGGGAGTATTAATAAAAAAATATATTTTAACAACATTGTTTTTTATATAAAAAGAATTTAATTTTCATATTTCAATCTATTTTAAAGAAACAATTCTCACCAGTAAGCATTGAACAATTTATGAAGATATAAGCAGGTCACTATGTAGAAACTAATACACGCACAGAGATATATGCACCCGATCATATATCTAAAAGGGCGCAATTGGCAGCAAACTATAACATAATGAGAAATTAAACATATTCAATAGCAAAATTACATTTTCTCTCTAAATTGTATAAATGCACAACTTAGAAAAGCAGAATAAGGTCATTGAATAAAAACATTTTCAGCTTCGAGGCAGGCTAGTTTATGTTGGCCATAAAGTTAAGTGAGTCCTTGGTATTGTGAAGAGGTCGATTGGTCTCCCAATCGACGATGCCTAAATTGAGAGGATTCAAATCAGAACAGTTATCAGGACCCGTGATGTGGGTGATGTGATCGTAAAATTCTGGGCCAGCCATTCCTGGGCTATTTGGATCATGTACAAGTAGGCAGTGTCCTCCTCGATCGAAGGCTTAACCATCTGAATGTAGGCGTGGCGACCCTACAGGAAGAATTTGGGTGGAATGAAATTGTTCTCCTGCGGGATCTACTTTTCGATTTTTTTTATTACTTCGTCAGAGACTGAAAGAAAACAATGACTGGTATTTTCAATTATGTTTGGGTCAATTCTCATCGGTCAGATTTCACTAATGACACCCTAATAAAAAAAAAGAACAAAATTCTTTAAGGAGAAAATACATTGAAAACTTAATGCTAACATTATTATCAATTATAAATACACGCCTAAACCAATACAAAACATTGCCATCTTTCTTTGAATCTATTCTTAAAAAATCTAACTTATATCTAATACAAAGAATACAATCTTAAAGAGGTCAGCAATAAATTATAACCTTGTGACACACCGCTGTACGGGTTGACCGCACAAAGGTGAAGATAGAACTCCCACACTTAAAAATACACGGTAACATCTAACTCCCACTTAGATATACAACAATCTTCACAAACCTACATACACATAAAATCATCTACGGTTTTAAGACACGTGTCTAACCAATGAGAAATTATTTCTGATCATTTGTTTAGTAATACTCAAAAAGCACTACATTATCCCCATACATATAGCATCTAAAAGACAGAAATAAGCTGGAAAATATTGAAAAACACAAAATTATTTTCTATTTCAAACTACCATCATAATAATTATAATTATTGTTATTACCATTACTACAATCACTTCTACCATTTCACAGTAACTATTTGCTGTTACAATTGTTATTATATCATTACACGCCCCCCCCACCATTAACGCATAACATTGCCGCATTAGTCCACAATTACGAACGGTCTGCGCGTTGACACTGCAACTGACGAAAGATGTCCACTACACAATCCAACATTGAATATAGCGAACAATTGCATACGTAAGTACGTAACGACACATGGATGTGCATATATGCCCAGTCACACACTGTTCATGTGTGTTTATGTTTGTGTCAGCTGCAATGTGCGAACGTACGTGTATGTATGCCTGCGTACGTATGAGTGGCGTTCTGGTGACAATTTTTCCTCCCACTACCATAAAAACCCCGACATATGCAACCATATATAATTCCAAAATTCAAAAATTAATTAATTTGTCTGAGGATCGCAAATAGCGTGAAAACCAGGGTCACAAACTCACATTAATCTAACTAAATATGTTAGCTGTATCACTCATATTGAGCACTTTCCAATAAGTACTGCGCATATATAATACATAAATTATATATATAAAAATTGCATATATATATATATATATATATATATATATATATATTGTAACGAGCGGGGCGAAGCTTCAAAATATAATCGAATTTTCTTTGATGACCCCTCTACCACTTCGTCCCCAACTCCTTAACCTCCGGCGTTTTCCTCTTTGGGTTGAGGTGTCCACTCGGTCCGAACCGAACTTAGGGGTAACTGGCCGTACGCTCCCTGAGTACCCGTGGATTATTTCGACCGGTCAACTGGTCAAGTCCTGCTCTCTGCCTACGCTGTGTTAGTTTTTTAGATCCAGTAAGCTGGGTGTTGTCCATACGTCCACGGTCGACTGGGGATGTGAGTGTTGGCGCTAGGAAGTTTAGAATGTGGCAAAATATAACAAGAAATAATATCTGCAGAAGCCAGACAACAATGGGGAAATATTGACGTCTTTTATATAAAAAAGATAACATCAGAAAAGAGGTTACAGGAGAATAAAAACATTTAACATAAATGAGAAAAAAAAAAGAAAAAAAATGCATCCAGCGAATTCCCAACAGAGAGGGTTTGTGTGTGATAAACGCGTATTGAATCGCCTGGGGTAGGTTTATGACTAATAATCCAGTCTCATACAGACTACGCAGAACAGGGGGCAGTCTTCTTTCTCTCCTCCAAAATTCTCCCGCAAATCTCTCGACTCACTGCAACGATAGTCTCTTTCCCCGACTCTGCTTTATTAGCAAAATCTCGAATTTAGAAAAAGGATCAGCTGATCAAAATTGACCCTCGGCCCGGCACGCAGCTACCACGAGTTCCAAAAACTATCCCTTGACATGTAAACCTATTCTCCAATTATTTACCTTACGAGTTCTTGCTTCACCAAAATTATACTTTGGGCTATCTAAACATTGATTCAACCTTTTGATCAAAACAAATACCGTTAAACAAAACCAAGTGTCTCGCCCATCCCCATTGTTTACTAGCGACCCAGATTTAAAACATCGCCTCCTGCCCTGGGATCGTGTTTCTCATCGGTAAACACACATCTTAACCCAAATTGTATTTTGATATATAAACACCATTTCCACTTCCAGCCAATAAAAGTTATATTTGCGTGTGTGCATTCATGTGGATGTGTGTGTGTATACCTCTCTCTGTCACATTCCTCCATTACCCATCTGTCATTTACTAGTAAATGACACATGAGTTTTCATGTCACCAAAAATGCAAGAAAACCCAGTCCAACATGCCTCTGACTGCTGTCTACTTTTATACGTCTCTTCCAGCATGCAAAGGTAGAGTCCTTAGTTCTTCTTAGGGCTCATTATACCAATTTCCATTTCCATTGTCCTTACGATACATATCTAAATGTTCACGGGTTTGGCAATCTCATGTAATAGAACCGTTTCACCTAGGTCATTGGTTCGTCTGCTCTTTTTTTTTTTGAAGATATTCACACAATAATCACAAAAACTTTTTTCAGTCTCATCACTATGATAATAAAAAATCATTAAAAGAACCAAAAATAAATAAATAAATAAATTAAAAAAAAAACTCCAGTTCGAAGATAGTCACAACAATTATCACAATGGTTGTTTTTTTTTTTTTCAGAGATATTCACGCAAAAAGAAAAATTCAATTTTATTTCGTGGATCTGTCCGTCTGGTCTCGTCTCGCCTTCACAACAGGCTTTACCGGATCTCTCGATGATTCAAGTTCCTCCACGACAATCGCGGATTCTTTCTCAATATCTGTTAGGGGTTCTGATGCACCCTGATCGGACCTACCTTGGTAAAGTGCACTAACCGGAATCCCCTCCTCACTCCTGCCAGTTTATTCTGCCCGGTCGACGATACCGTACGACTCTTCATCCACCGCCAAACTAGCAAGGCCACGTCTATTAGTATATTCCCACAACGATCGGCCAGGTTATTATATCAACCAAGTTCTCTCTCCAGCCCGAATTTGTTATACACAACTTATCTAACTGTGACTTCAATCGTCCAAGATCAATCTTATCGATTGGTTTTAACAACGCTGGCATCTTTTCTAGGGACATCTTAGGAATCTCCCTTATAATGGGCTCCCACAATTCCGTCCATCTACTGGCATTCGTTCCTACTAGCTCTAATAAAGCCTCATTCTCTTCAAATGTCTCTTCCGTCTGGTAGTAGGGGGTAAGGAGATAGATGGACCATGAGCTTCACAGCCGAGGGGTAGCTCTACAAAAAACAAGGGGGGAGTAACACACATTGGATAATTCAATCTCTTCTTGTATGGCCACCGCCCAAATTCCGTCGGAGACACCGATGGCCTTAGGCAACATTACCCTGGCTAATACCTCTACCTGACATTGATCCCTAATTCCCTTCTTATTTTTCTGAAATAATTCTAGTACGCACAGATCGTGGCTACCTGTCACATAAATTGGAGTTACAGACCCACAGGTACCTCTTGCATTTTTCTGCTTCTCTCTGTGTCAATAGCATAAACTTCGCTCTGGCCAGATTTAGGGCGACAAATTCCGTCTCTACTTTGTACCTTGCCACTGCTGTTATCTCCGGCTCTAGGGAAAGGGGGATTCATCACCTGGTAAATTTCAAAGGTGCTATCTCTGTCCAGTAATGGCACCGGCACCGGAACGAGCACTAGCAATTTATCATCTTCCAGCAAGGTAGCACATCCCAAGGCACTATAATACTTCCATAACTGCTGAGTGGGGTCTACCGGTAATCGAAGATGATGGGGTAGCTTGGCTTGTATCTTCAGCAATGCCTCCCTTAATCGTTCCGGAGTTATTATACTCGGCGACAGGTGTCGCAGCGACAGCATGTCTAATTGTGACCTCACATGTTCAAACAACACCGTTAAAGAATGACTTGTTTGACGTACTTTACTCATAGCTAACAACTGAAAATACCTTTGCAAAACCCCTTCTAATTACTGTAATTCGGTTGTTATAGACGTAGTTACATTTATTGCTTCTTTTCTAAAAACCCGTAGGTGAGAAATCAATCAATTGATACTCCCTCTATTCTTAGCCAATTCCAGCCTAGTAACATTGAGTATAGATACGCTCTCTTTAACCGACTGAGCCATAGCTTGTTGCATCTGCTCTCTCATTTTTAATTTCTTCTTAATTACCCTCACTTCGTCTTCGGAGACTCTAACAAACAACACGCTCAACGCCTTTCCCATTATAGGTAGTACTGCCCTCGTTTGCCTGGTCCATAACAACTTCATCCCCTTCAAATTGTAACTCATATCTTTCCATTGTCTCACAAGTATTAGGTTTTGTTTTGGTTTCGAATGGGTGGTTATATCTTAGAGCAACATAACAAGCACTGACCCGCACCACCACCAGTGCCGTGCATGCATGGGGGCCCTTCCTCGCAACCTACAACACTGAGGATAATCGCCCAGTCAGTCCCAGAGTAGTTCTCTTCAGCCTTTTCTGTTTAGTTCTTGTTTCGGCTCCTTCCAATTTCCCTATTTCCGCTAGTTTTATATCATTCGCATGCACCCTCTTTACCTTCCCGGTCAATTTGTCCCATATCACAAAGGAAACCGGACCCGTCTGCTCTACTATTCTATAATATGGGCTCCAATTTACCTTCTCTCAGGTGTATTTTATAATACACTGGGTCCCCGATCTGGAAGGAGACTTCGGCTTTGCCTTTGTTTATTCTATCGTTTCGTCTCTTCTGGGCTCTCCGAATCCTTCACCTCACCTGCGTAAACATTTTGTGCTGTTGTTCTAGAACCATACGGTGATGATCCTCTCCTAAATACTTCCTCCTAAGTCGCAATAGATTGTCTATAGGTAAGACTACATCCCTGCCATATACCAAGTAATAAAGGGAAAATTTTGTCGTCTCGGTTATGGAAAACCTCAGGGCCGCTAACGCTTGGGTTACGAATAAATCTCAATTCTCTGTATTAACCTCGGCTAGTTTAGCTAACACATCATCGAGGGTCTTATGAAATCTCTCCAACTTCGCATCACTTTGAGGATGATATGGGGAGGTGGTTACGTGCTGTATGTTCAATTCCTCAACGTCTCCCTCATAATCTGATTTACATTCTCCGATCCATTATCGGAAACCAACTGTTCATTAATTGGAATATTGCCGTTCAGTATTATATCTGACACCGTTTGCGCTTTTTATCCGGTATGGCAAATGTCTCAGGCCAATTCGTTAGCCAGTCCTTGAAAACTCACTATCAAAAGATGACCTCTAGCAGTTTCTCCATAGGGCCAAATGTCCTATCTTACTTTCTGAAATAGGTAATTCGGGACATCCGTTTCTAATTATTCCTCCCTACTCTTTCGACTCTGTACTTGGCATGTTACGCATTTTCTACATGGTTCTAAATGGTAAACAACTGGCGAATAATAATTCCTCATTATTAATCCAACTTGTCTTATCGATTCCAGGATAGCAAACGCCTCTTTCTCTATTACTGGCCATCTTTGCTGAGTATCGGAGAGTCGATGAGACAAAAAATAAATCAGCACTTCCCCAGGCACACGTGGTACTGGGCCATCCTTGTCGGGACATGGTTGTGGAAGAAGCGCCTCGATGCACTTATCACTAGGGTCTGTGTACAACATCATAGGCTTACTCATGTCTGGGTAGGTCAACAGGGGTATAGCTGTCAGCTGGTCCTTCAGATCTTCGAACGCACGCTGATAATCCTCGGTTCACTAAAACCTAGCATGCTTCTTAGAGCTATTAGAGGGCCTTCTAGCCGACTGAAATATATCCGATGGCTCCAATATATCTCCTAATCTCTCTTACGGTCTTCGGTGCAGGCATGGTTCTTATAACCTCTACCTTGTCTAGATCCGTCTTTATCCCTTCTTTATTTATGATAAACCCTAAGTATTTCATCTCTTCTTTCATAAATGGCACTTTGATAATTTTAACTTTAGTCCATGTTCTTTTAACTTATCGAACACCGGCAGATGTTCGAAATGTTCCTTTGGTGACCTTGAAAACACCATGATGTCTTCTAGATATGCCATGGCAAAGGCCGCCGTGCCATTCAGCACGATATACATCAACTGACTAAATAAACACGGGGCGTTTGCTAACCCAAACGGCATAACTCTAAAATTGAAGAGACCCATGTGACAGGAAAAAGTGGTCTTTTCCCGATCCTTTCTGCTAAGGGCCAATATCCCGACCTCAAATCTAAGGTGGAAAAACATTTCGACTTTCCTAAAAGAGCTAGAAAATCATCAATCAAGGGAAGGGACACTGTCAACAGTTTTGTAATGGCATTTAATTGACGAAAATCCACGCAAATCTTATAGCCACCATCTTTATTTTCCACAATGACTATGGCGAAACTCCAGGGATATTTGTATCTTTCGATTATCCCTGATTCCATCATTTCATTCACTGCGTCCTCTACTAATTTTCTTTTGAGGATAAGGGTTCTATACAGCTTTAACTTAATAGGAGGGTGATTACCCTATCTTCATTTCTACTGTCTACATTTCTCCCAGTTCCTTTGATCGATTACATATCGTTTATCTATAATTTCATTGATTTTATAATGTTTCCACAAACTTATTTAAATTTTGATGTAAGCGTTTGAAACGTTGAAAAACTAGCCCAAACAGCTTGCTTTTGCATGTAAATCACTATGTATTATAAACCTTTGTAAAACATAAAATTTGTAATGTAACTGTGTCAAAACTTTAGAAAATAGATAAAATCAATATGTTTTGATCGATTACATATCGTTTGTCTATAATTTCATTGAATTTATAATGTTTCCACAAAGTTATTTAAATTTTGAAGTAAGCATTGAAAACGTTGAAAAACTAGACTAAACAGCTTGCTTTTGCACGTAAATCACTATGTATTGTAAACCTTTGTAAAACATAAAATTTGTAATATACCTGTGTCAAAACTTTAGAAACTAGTTGAAATCAATATGTTTTGATCGATTACATACCGTTTATCTATAATTTCATTGACTTTATAATTTTTCGCAAAGTTATTAAAATTTTGAAGTAAGCGTTGAAAACGTTGAAAACTAGTCCAAACAGCTTGCTTTTTGCGTAAATTACTATGTATTGTAAACTTTTGTAAAACATAAAATTTGTAATGTACCTGTGTCAACACTTTAGAAACTAGTTGAAATCAATATGTTTTGATCGATTACATATCGTTTATCTATAATTTCATTGACTTTATAATGTTTCCACAAAGTTATTTAAATTTTGAAGTAAGCGTTGAAAACGTTGAAAAACTAGACTAAACAGCTTGCTTTTGCACGTAAATCTCTATGTATTATAAACCTTTGTAAAACGTAAAATTTGTAATGTAACAATATTTATTCTGCAATTAAAAAACAGAAATGTGGCACAAGGCCGAAATAGGGGAATGGGGAGGGCGGTCTTCTTCTGTCTTAGTTTTAACTTAGCTAGTCACAGACACTGACCCAATCGTACGAATAATATTCCCCTGACACCAAAACAACGCATTTATACGTACCTTTCAAACTACAAACACCATAATACCTCATCGTCTCTGTGAAAAACTAACTAAACCCCATATGTACAATGTCTGTGAGGGAGGAAATATAACAATAATTCTAAAAAAATAAACCCCAATATTTATTTACAATATGAGAACAATCTATTTACATGAAACTAAGGAAAAATATTAGTAATAAACCCCACAATCACCTAATGTAGCAATAATCATTTCTCTGGCCGAAATCAATGCGGGACTCTAATAGAATAAATCATTCATTCATATCACGTACTCACACTAACACGCACTCATTCAAACACAACAACAAATACGAAAACACTCACATGAAAAGAAAGGCGTCCCGCATCCACCGGAGGCTGATATCACTGACCACCTAAAGAGGGAGGGATGGGAAATTAAACTTAAAAAGAAAATAGGGACAAAATAAAAGGGACCAATGAGCATACATACTGAGCTAAGTTAACTAAATAAAGAAAAGAAACTAAAAGTCAACAAACGAACCTAATCTAACCTAGTTTCTGGATGGGTTGCCTAGTTCAACCCAGGAAAAACAATATCCTGATGCCTAACCGGCATCAAATACCCACTCAGGTCAGCCCCTTTCACACGACACAAACGCAAGATGCACCCACCTTTTTGCTGAATTCTGGATGAAGGGAGGCGCCGCCTTTTCCGTCCTAATCTTGACTTTGGCTGATGCTTAAAAGTACAAGATCAATTGAAGAAGAGGTAAACTTCTCACCTCCATAGAATCCCCTTCTGTCGCGTCGTCCAAATCACGACTCTCATAACTCCTAGCAAGCAGTGGAACAGATATTGTTCAGCTTTTCGTCATCGGCGGTGCCACGTGCAAAAACGGAAGAGGCTTAGAGGACAAACGGCTTTCCACGCAGCATGCGAACCATGAGGCCTTCAACAAACTTTCACAACGGCACTACCGTCCTGCACTGAAAAAGGCGTGACACAGGGTCTCGACCTCTCCACCACAGCGACAGTAGTTTGAGAATTTTTCAAAAGCCAGTTGAATAAAAGTCTTTTGGCGACCCAGAGGGCCCCACGAATCATCAGCCAGGTGGTGATGCCTCATCGTTAGTGAGTTATTTCAACCCGGGCGCCAAAAGGCCATATTGAGCGAGCCTGCTGCCTCGTAAGACCGAGACTGTCAATCAGATTATCATGAACGGACCCCCCTGACCAACACTTGATATAATGCCCGAAGAGACAACGCCTGGACGTTGGAGAGGCCATCCGACGCCCTTAAGAGGCGCTTCAGAGCAAGACGACATTCGCGATAGAAGGAGCATTCCTCGCACGAGTGCACACTTCTCAGGGATGGGAAGTTCTTACGGGCGTCTTCCTTCCAGAAGGCGCCCTCCTCATCCGGGTTCGCGACACATCTGATCTAGAAATCTAATGCGAAGCATATGTTGACGAATCTCAACGTTGGCATGCCAGAACGCCTTCAGAAGGATGAAGGCAACAGATCCCCAGTGACTCTGGTGGCCTTGCCTCCCAAGAAGGAGGAGAACAAGAGCCTCACTAACGCCAACAAAAAGTGCCACACGGAAATGGGAAGCACCGAGAGTCGGTAAGGAGGGTGGATAGATGTGGAAACACAAACCCGCCTTCCCTTTAAAGAAAGATTCCTCGAGACCACAGATTAACCGCGATCTTGGCCTTCCTTGTACCTCCGACCAATTCATTCCCAACTGGAGATCAGGGACCGAACCAGACGCCGAGAATCTTGACCGGCCCATCTGGTCAGTGGAAAGGCCCGGGAAGAGAAACTCCCTTCCACGCACCCAACCGCACGCCAACAGACTTATCGCGGTTGATCTTGGCCCCTATCGCCATCTCGCAACAACTGATTTCTTTGCTGACTTCGTCAATCTCGGCTCTGCTCGATACAAGGCCGAAACGTCGTCAGCATAGGCAGAATACCCTGGCCGATGTGCTACCACCGGGCGGGAAATTCCGCGGGGACCGGATTCGCCTTTAACTTGCGAAGTTGGAAAGTTTCCAACGCAAGAACGTAAAACAACGGCGACGGACAACCTTGGACGAATGGAGGAGACAGCCGAAACCGATCGTACCCATTCACTTCCACCAGCGCACCGGGGTCGCATGCAGAAGTCGGATCCCGGGTGAAAAAGTACGGGCCCGAAACTGGCCGCCGAAAGAACAGCCTCCAAACCGATGGTCAACCCTATCGAAGGCCTTGGACTGATTCAAATTGATCAGCGGCTTCACTGTCGACTTGCTCAACGATCAGGCGTACCATATGAAGATTGTCCTGAATCGTCCTGCCCTTCACAGCACAAGTCTGTTTCCGAGCCAATCAGACGAGACAGGACAACCTGCAACAGAGTTAGCCAAGATCTTAGCCAAAAATTCAACTTGTGTTTAACATAGTTAAGGGCGAAAGTTACCTAAACCATCCCCACCGTTTTTGTCCTTGCGTAACAACTTGATCACGCCCTGGTGAAGCGCGTTGGGGCATAGACCCCCTAATCCAGTTGCCAAAATCCAGTGCCAGCAGCGGAACAAAGACGGCGACTGCCTCAAGTACACTTCATACGAAGACCATCTAGCCCCTGGGAGATTGGTCCAGGCCAACCTGTTTCAACGCTTCCAGATTTCCGACTCTGAAATGGGACCCTCGCACCTAACTGCTTCAGCTGCCTCGAAGCAGGGAAAGTCAGCTAAATAGGCGTCGAACTGAGTAGGCCTCAGACCGGGCCCCTGGTAAAAGATCCTGAAAGTAGTCAAAAAGCCTCACATATGCCCTCGTTTGGTCACAGTCCGATTATCCGGCAATGTGACGCACGCAATATGTCGACGTGATGCA
>CAHIKZ030003891.1:0-30000 GCA_903632075.3 Acanthosepion pharaonis
GTCGCCATATTTGTTACAACGTTTCGGTCTTTCAGTCTATATTTGTCTATATTTCGAAGACGATTGTATCTTTTATTTGTTACAACGTTTATTTCAGTATCTGTTATTCGGACTATTGTACACCTCATCATTTTGTCGCCATATTTATTACAACGTTTCGGCCTTTCAGTATCTGTCTATATTTCTGAGACGAGGTATTATGTATAATTATTTACATTATTCGGACTATTCTCCTCATCTTTGTTGCCATATTTATCGCTCGAATAGTCACCACCGAATAGCGATCCGAATAAAGGAATAGTATAGTGAATAGAATAGAATAGTGATTCATATAGTAATAGAGGATAGTGTAGAAATAGTGATCATCTTAGACGCCACGCTAATTCCTTTATATACATTTTCATTTTCAGTACTTGATCTACTTATCTCAAACGGGATCGCCTGTGTTTGCTCTCTGGTGATTATTGTTCAACCTACAGTGTCGGCAGCGATAATACTATCGAGCAAGTACTATTAGTGCGAGTGTTATTCGAAGGCGTCTGACACCAGTATTGTTCAACAGCGTTACTATAGTTGTATCTGCAATTACAAAGTCTCTATTACAACGAGCATTACAAAAGTGACAACGAGTATTCGTTGACATCACAAAAGTGGTAACGAGTGTTCGTTGACATCACAAAATACACCGACGAGAAAAATATACCCTTCTCCTCCTCCTCTGCCAATCATCCTGGGAGAATCCTGAAGGAAATTCCCCGCTCCTTGAGTGGCAACGTCCCAACGTCTTAGTACATTTTTTACTACTGGTCATATAAACACCAGACACTTTAGATGGATTGATCAATTTGTTTGTTTAACGAGATTTTAACCTTAGGGGTCATTTAATGGGAAAATTTAATTTTAGGGGCTTTGAAGTAATAAAAATGTTATTGATGCTTTCACAATTGAATACATGGTAGATGATACTCAGTTTTTAAATATATATGTAAATAGAATTATATGGACATAATTACTGAGGCATAGACATGTGTTTTAAGTTGTAGTTTTGTTGAAGTTATATTTTGGAATAAAGTTTGATTTCTTTAAAAATATGTAGGATATTATATGGATTAATGCCATGAAAGTGTTCTTTCCTGTTTGTTGTTTGGCTGATTTTGTTCAGCGGCATATTAAAACTTCTATGGGTTAATACTGAAATTAAATATTTTAAAATGGTATGCCTTCAACTACAAATAAAATGTATTGTTGGTCATTTTGCTATAAAACGTTGTTAATTATAATATAAATCTCTACAGTTGGCCATTTTATTATCAATATTTACTGTTATACATTTTGTTATGTAAAAATATATTGCTGGTATTTTTACTATAAAAATGTATTTATACTTCCACTGTATTTTGTCTTTGTTGGAAGTTTTCTATTTACCTGTAGCTGGGACCCTAACAGGTGCTACCACCCGGGTCAGGATGGACCTGGGAACCACAGCAATTAAGAGGTGGTTCCACGCTGGAAAAAAGCTTCAATCTCCCAATCAGAAGTCTTGCTGCCGGACGTAGTTTATCGTCAGAATATCCCAGGACTAGACACTTTAGACACGGAAAATGTATTTACCTTACATAACTATGGTGATCTCCTGATTTATAATGTTAGGACATTTGGCGTGATATATACAAAAGATTCCTTAAATAACACCCTATATTATTGCAACACTGTTTCAATCCTAACGAAAATGTAAAGATTATATTTAGGGTCAAGAAAATTTGATTGAAATTAATAGTAATTTGCCTTTTTAGTTTTTTTTACAAACCTTTTTTCGGCTTACGAAAAGTTTTTGGCTGTCGTAACGCTGGGAAAAAAGTGGTAATGAATAACAACGTCTAAGAAATTAAAACAGAAATGGGCACCGGTTTTGAGAAAATAAGGACAGAATATCCTGTTTTTTAGCAAACCTGGTTTTGTTTTCTATATTGCAGCTAACTGGTTGCACCCACACAATTATTAAAAGCAACAGGTCAAGACTAAATAGGTTGTATGATATCTGGGTGAATCATTAAACTTTAAAAACAAAAAGGAGACTACACAAACAAAAAAAAAACATGATTTCGATGAATAAGGCTGTGCGATGTAAGTGAATGGAGGAGAGCATTTTGAGAATATGATTAATATCAAATTACTGACAACCACTAGCGTGTTTTAAACCACGTAAGAGTCCAACCCCGTTACGTTTAGGCTTAGAACACAAGTCTTTACATAGTATCTTCACACGTTAGGCTCTTAAGGAAGGCTCTTCGTCCGAAGAGTCTGTCGAACTCTCCCTGAACAGTGAGAGCAACTCAGACGAGGCTATGTCTTCGGGCATTTTTTGTCTCGTCTGGGACTATAGACCACCAAAACCCCGTGTATGCGGGTTCTACGAAGAAATATTGCCTGAGTTAAAAAAAATCGGACACATTACAACAGTTTTAAAACCGGCCTTGTGTCATATCCTGCCACATGCGGAGGTCGGGTAAATAGCGGCTATTTACGAAAGTAATTACGTATTTAAACAGGTGTTTCTTATTTTGTATATTAATGTTTCCCCAATAAAAGACAGTTAAGACTATACAATCAATGTAGAGCATTAAACTATACAATAGACCAGTTTCAATTTTAATTTCTTTTTTGTGGAACCCCATAATAATTTGATGAAAAGGCTTATTTTATTTTGTTTATTTTTGCTAATATTAAGTTAAGGAATTGCATTATTAGAAACAGCTAAAAGGTATATGCTTTATTTTGAATTAACACTAGTTTAATAAATATAAACTTGGATTTATCTACTAAATTCTATGGTACATTTAGGTATACTAGCAAAATAACTCAATAAACCATTTCCTCAAATGTCCAGGCATAAATTTTTAAAAAAATGTAGATTTATTCAATTAGATGCCTAAGGTTGACACTGTCCTGCGAGTTTTTTTTATATTCGGTTCAATCAATGTGAATGCTAGTCGAGGATCACAACATTTTTCAAAATGTTGAGTCTGTTATTATATATTATTTATAATAATTTATATTAATATATTAATATTTTATTTAATATTTTTATTTATTATTAATAATAAAATTAATATTATTATAACAAATATAGCAAAATTAATTTATGGAAATATACTTGATGAACATTTCTTAGATGGCAGAACAGGGTCCTGGAAGGAACAAAAGGACATTTTTGAGCTCCCAAAGGATTTAAGAGGAATCATCACCCCACGTCCTGATTTGAACACTGTAGTAAAAAATGGCAAAATAGGGTATATATATATATATATATATATATATATAATTTTATTTTGAAAGTAAAAGGATTTAATGAGAATAAACCTAATATTTAACAAGACATTGGCATTTAAAGGTATCTGTCTATATTTCTGAGATAATATATTATATTATTTATCATTATTTGGACTATTGTCTCATCTTTGAGAATAAATTTATTACAACGTTTCGGCTTTCAGTATCTGTCTATATTTCTGAGATGAGGTATTATGTACATTATTTACATTATTTGGACTATTGTCCTCATCTTTGTCGCCATATTTATTAAAACGTTTCGGCCTTTCAGTATCTGTCTATATTTCTGAGATGAGGTATTAATGTTCATTATTTACATTAGGACTAGGAACTATTGTCCTCATCTTTGTCGCCATATTTATTAAAACGTTTTTGGCCTTTCAGTATCTGTCTATATTTCTGAGATGAACCATTTGTACATTATTTACATTATTCGGACTATTGTCCTCATCTTTAAATATTTATTACAACAGTTTTGGCCTTTCAGTATCTGTCTATATTTCTGAGATGAGATTATTATTGTATTTTATTTACATTATTCGAACCTATTGTTTTCCTTCTTTGTTGCCATATTTATCACAACGTTTGGCCTTAGAGTTTATGGTCTATATTTCTGAATGAGTATTATGTACATTATTTACATTATTCGGACTATTGTCCTCATCTTTGTTGCCATATTTATTACAATTATTTCGGCTTTTTCAGTATCTGTCTATATTTCTGAGACGAGGTATTATGTATATTTATTTACATTATTCGGACTATTGTTCGACCTCATCTTTGTCGCCATATTTCTTTGCAACGTTTCGGCCTTTCAGTATCTGTCTATATTTCTGAGATGTGATGTTATATTTTTTACATTATTCGGACTATTGTCCTCATCTTTGTCGCCATATTTATTACAACGTTTTTTTTCAGTATCTGTCTATTTCTGAGATGAGGTATTATGTATATTATTTACATTATTCGGACTATTGTCCTCATCTTTGTCGCCATATTTATTACAACGTTTTGGCCTTTCAGTATCTGTCTATATTTCTGAGATGAGGTATTATGTATATTATTTACATTATTCGAACTATTGTCCTCATCTTTGTCGCCATATTTATTACAACGTTTTGGCCTTTCAGTATCTGTCTATATTTCTGAGATGAGGTATTATGTATATTATTTTACATTATTCGAACTATTGTCCTCATCTTTGTCGCCATATTTATTACAACGTTTGGCCTTTCAGTATCTGTCTATATTTCTGAGATGAGGTATTGGGTATATTATTTACATTATTCGAACTATTGTCCTCATCTTTGTCGCCATATTTATTACAAGATTTTGGCCTTTCAGTATCTGTCTATATTTCTGAGATGAGAATTATTAGGTATATTATTTACATTATTCGAACTATTGTCCTCATCTTTGTCGCCATATTTATTACAACGTTTTGGCCTTTTCAGTATCTGTCTCATATTTCTGAATGAGGTATTAGGTATATTATTTACATTATTCGAACTATTGTCCTCATCTTTGTCGCCATATTTATTACAACGTTTTGGCCTTTCAGTATCTATCTATATTTCTGAGATGAATTATTAGGTATATTATTTACATTATTCAAACTATTGTCCTCATCTTTGTCGCCATATTTATTACAACATTTTGGCCTTTCAGTATCTGTCTATATTTTCTGAGATGAGGTATTAGGTATATTATTTACATTATTTGAACTATTGTCCTCATCTTTGTCGCCATATTTATTACAACATTTTGGCCTTTCAGTATCTGTCTATATATTCTGAGATGAGGTATTGGGTATATTATTTACATTATTAGAACTATTGTCCTCATCTTTGTCGCCATATTTATTACAACATTTGGCCTTTCAGTATCTGTCTATATTTCTGAGATGAGGTATTATGTATATTATTTTACATTATTTGTTCCATTGTCCCCTATCTTTGTCATATATGTTATTACAACATTTGGCCTTTCAGTATCTGTCTATATTTCTGGAGATAATTATTGGGTACTATTTACATTATTCGAACTATTGTCCTCATCTTTATCGCCATATTTATTACAACACGTATCTGTCTATTTCTGAGATGAGGTATTATGTATTATTTACATTATTCGATATTGTCTCATCTTTGTTGCCATATTTAACAATGTTTTGGCCTTTCCAGTATCTGTCTATATTTCTGAGATGAGGTATTATGTATATTATTTACATTATTCGGACTATTGTCCTCATCTTTATCGCCATATTTATTACAACGTTTTGGCCCTTTCATTTTCTTTATCTGTCTATATTTCTGAGATGAGGTGTTATGTATATTATTTACTATTATTCGGACTATTGTCCTCATCTTTGTCGCCATATTTATTACAACGTTTGGCCTTTCAGTATCTGTCTATATTTCTGAGATGAGGTATTTTGTATATTATTTACATTATTCGAACTATTGTCCTCATCTTTGTCGCCATATTTATTACAACGTTTTGGCCTTTCAGTATCTGTCTATATTTCTGAGATGAGTTATTATGTATATTATTTACATTATTCGAACTATTGTCCTCATCTTTGTCGCCATATTTATTACAACGTTTTTGGCCTTTCAGTATCATCTATATTTCTGAGATGAGGTATTTAGTATATTATTTACATTATTCGAACTATTGTCCTCATCTTTGTCGCCATATTTATTACAACGTTTTGGCCTTTCAGTATCTGTCTATTTCTGAGAATATTATTTTACATTATTCGGACTATTGTCCTCATCTTTGTCGCCATATTTATTACAACATTTTTTCATTCAGTATATCTATATTTCTGAGATGATTATATATATTTACATTATTCGAACTATTGTCCTCATCTTTGTCGCCATATTTATTACAACATTTTGGCCTTTCAGTATCTGTCTATATTTTCAGATGAGATGATGTATTATTTACATATTATTGTACATTATTCGAATTTCACTATCTGTATTTTATCTTTGTCGCCATATTTATTACAACGTTTTTGGCCATTCAGTATCTGTCTATATTTCTGAGATGAGGTATTAGGTATTATTTACATTATTCGAACTATTGTCCTCATCTTTGTCGCCATATTTATTTTACAAGATTTTGGCATCTATTTCTGGTATTTCAAGTATCTCATATATTATATTTCTGAGATGAGGTATTATCGCGATATTATTTAAATTTTGAACTATTGTCCTCATCTTAATGCCATATTTATTTATTACAACGTTTTGGCCATTCAGTATCTGTCTATATTTCTGAACAATGTTTTATTATAAACATTATATAAAAAACTATTGTCCCCATCTTTGTCGCCATATTTATTACAAGATTTTGGCCTTTTAGTAGTTGTCTATATTTCTGAGATGAGTTATTAGGTATATTATTTAACTTTTATTCGAACTATTGTCCTCATCTTTTTATACATGCCATATTTATCTACCCCATTTGGCCTTTCAATGAGGTTTATCACATCTATATTTGAGTTTGACGGCGAAACGTTGTATATTATTTACAAAGATGAGGACTATTGTCCTCATCTTTGTCATCTCATATTTATTACAACGTTTTGGCCTTAGCATAGATAGATAGATGAGATAGATTTATATTTGAGATGATGAATATTAACCATGTCGCCATATTTATACAATTATTCGAAAAGATGTCCTCATCTTTGTCGCCATATTTATTACAACGTTTTGGCCTTTCAGTATCTGTCTATATTTCTGAGATGAGTGTATTAGGTATATTATTTACATTATAAGTAAAAAACTATTGTCCTCATCTTTGTCGCCATATTTATTACAACATTTTGGCCTTTCCGTATCTGTCTATATTTCTGAGATGAGGTATTAGGTATATTATTTACAATTATTCGAACTATTGTCCTCATCTTTGTCGCCATATTTATTACAACATTTTGGCCTGATTTTCCGTATCTGTCTATATTTGGGAGATGCAATATTAGGTATATTATTTCCCATTATTCGAACTATTGTCCTCATCTTTGTCGCCATATTTATTACAACATTTGGGCAGTAAATTTTCTGTATCAAAGTCTATAGTTCTATTAGATGCTAGTTTGGTGTATGTATTTTATTATTCGTTCACTATTCTCATCATCTTTTGTCGCCATATTTATTACATTATAGATTTTCAAAGCATCTGTCTATATTTCTGTGCTAGTTTGGTGGGCAGTAATTATTTACATTATTCAAAATTGTCCTCATCTTTGTCGCTATATTTATTACAACATTTTATTTTCTGTATCTGTCTGTATATTTCAATTAGATGAATTATTATTTGGTATATTATTTACATTTTTCGAACTATTGTCCTCATCTTGAGATGTCATAGGTTTATTACAACATTTATTGGCCTGTTCCGTATCTGTCTATATTTCAGAGATGGTGTGTATGTATATTATTTATCTATTCAAACTATTGGGGGCATCTTTTATGCCATAGTTTATTACAACATTTGGCCTGTTCAAGTATTTCTATGTTCAGATGATAGTATGGTGTACATTATTTACATTATTCGGACTATTGTTTCATCTTTGACGCTGGATTTTTATTAAATTATAGCATCTGTCTATATTTCTGTGCTAGTTTCGCCATGTAAATTATCGATTATTCAATTGGAGGGCTATTGTCCTCAGTTTGGTGGGCACTATATTTTCTATTTACAACATTTTGGCCTTTCAGTATCTGTCTAGGCAATTTCTGAGTTTGGCGGGTTAAATGTATATCTGTTTAAAGTTATGGGGGGCAATGTCCTCATCTTTGGTGGGCAGTAAATGTTACAACATTTGGCCTTTCACTGTCATCTCTATATTACTGAGATGTGGGTATGTACATTATTTACACATTATTCAAACTATTGTTCTCATCTTATGTGCTAGTTTGGTTACAACATTTCAGCATCTGTTCAAAGTGGAGATGCAATGTTATGTGCATTAGTTACATGGGCAGTAAATTGTCCTCATCTTTGTCGTAATGTTATTTGCAAGTTTGGTGGTTAGTAATTTATAGATCTGTTCAAAGTGGAGGGGGCAATGTTATGTGCTAGTTTGGTGGGTAGTTCAAACGGTTCCTCATCAAAGTGGAGGGGGCAATCGACGTGCTAGTTTGGTGGGCAGTACAATTAAAGAGCCTTTCAACGTGAGGTTGTCCAACGTAACCACCTGAAGAAGGCGGTCTGTTCAAAAACGGATGAATGTTATGATTTTCTAGTTTGGTGGGCAAAAATTAGGGATCTGCTCAAAGTGGAGGTAGCAATGTTTTGATAAACTTATCTCAGAAAATATAGATCTGTTCATCTGTCAAAATATGATTTTATGTACTAGTTAGATGAATATAAATAAGAAAACTAGACCTGAAGAAAATTATTTTAGAAGTTTGGTGGGCCAAAAATAGTTCTGTTAAAGTGGCGGGGGGCAATGTTGAGAATAAACAGGAGATAAATTATAATCTCTGTTCAATTAGGGCAATGTCATGTGCTCATCTTAAAATTATAGACAGTTCAAAGTTGAACAATGGGTTTGTTAGCCATTCCAAAGTAAATTATAGATCTGTTCAAAGACATTAAAATCAAACGTTTGTGCTAGTTTGGTGGGCAGTAAATTATGAGGACGAAAGTGGATTAATGTAAATTATGTGCTAGTTTGGTGGGCATCTCAAATATGAATCTGTTCAAAATGGAAACTGGCAATAGATATGTGCTAGTTTGATGAATAGATAAATTATAGATCTGTTGAAAGTGGACCGGAGCGTAGTTTGGGCCAGTAAATTATGAATCTGTTCAAAGTGGATGGGGGCAAAAGTTTGGTGGGCAAAATTAGGATCTGTTTCAAAGTGGAGGGGGCAAATATGTGCTAGTATAATGGGCAGTAAATCTTAATCTGTTCAAAGTATAGACGGAATGTTTGGCTGGTTGTCAATTTAAGCCGAAAAGAAAAGACGCAGAACAATGTTATGTACTAGTTTGGTGGGCATCAAATTACCATCTTTCAAAGTGGAGGGGGCAATGTTATGTGCTAGATTTGGTGGGCGTGGGTATAAAGTGGAGGGGGCAATGTTATGTACTAGTTTGGTGGAAGTAAATTACGATCTGAAAACTTTGAGGGGGCAATGTTATGTAGGGGTTTTGGGCAGTAAATTATATAGATCTGTTCAAAAGGGAGACCTGTTATGTGCTAGTTTGGTGGCAGTAAATTATAGATCTGTTCAAAAGTGGGACAGTCGAATAGTTTGGTGGGCAAAGTATAGATCATTGTTCAAAGTGGGCAATGTTATGTGCTAGTTTGGTGGGCAGTAAATTATAGATCTGTTTCAAAGTGGAGGGGGGCAATGTTATGTACTAGTTTGGTGGGCAGTAAATTATAGATCTGTTCAAAGTGGTGGAGGGGCAATGTTATGTGCTATTTTGGTGGGCAGTAAATTATAGATCTGGTCAAAGTGCAGGGCAATATTATGTGCTGGCTAAATAGGTTCAAAGTGGAGGCAATGTTTAGATGTGTTTATAGTCTGTTCAAAGTGGAGGTGGGGCAATGTTATGTACTAGTTTGGTGGGCAGTAAATTATAGATCTGTTCAAAAGTGGAGGGCAATGTTATGCTAGTTTGGTGGGCAGTAAATTATAGATCTGTTTCAAAGTGGAGTTTGGGGGCAGTAAATTATAGATGTTCAAAGTTATGTGCTAGTTTGGTGGGCAGTAAATTATAGATCTGTTCAAAGGGAGGGGGCAATGTTATGTGCTAGTTTGGTGGGCAGTAAATTATAGATCTGTTCAAAGTGGAGGGGGGGCAATGTTATGTGCTAGTTTGGTGGGCAGTAAATTATAGATCTGTTCAAAGTGGAGGGGGGCAATGTTATGTGCTAGTTTGGTTGGCAGTAAATTTATAGATCTGTTCAAAGTGGGGGGCAATGTTATGTGCTAGTTTGGTGGGCAGTAAAGTATAGATCTGTTCAAAGTGGAGGGGGGCAATGTTATGTACTAGTTTGGTGGGCAGTAATTATAGATCTGTTCAAAGTGGAGGGGGCAATGTTTATGTGCTGTTTGGTGGGCAGTAAATTATAGATGTATTTCAAAGTGGTGGGGGCAATGTTATGTGCTAGTTTGGTGGGCAGTAAATTATAGATCTGTTCAAAGTGGAGGGGGCAATGTTATGTGCTAGTTTGGTGGGCAGTAAATTATAGATCTGTTCAAAAAGTGGAGGGGGCAATGTTATGTGCTAGGTTGGTGGGCAGTAAATTATATAGATCTGTTCAAAGTGGAGGGGGCAAATGTTATGTGTGCTAGTTTGGTGGGCAGTAAATTATAGATCTGTTCAAAGTGGAGGGGGGGCAATGTTATGTGCTAGTTTGGTGGGCAGTAAATTATAGATCTGTTCAAAGGGAGGGGCAATGGAGGTGCTAGGTAATGTTATGATCTGTTCAAAGTGGAGGGGGCATGTTTGTGCTGGGCAGTAAATTATAGATCTGTTCAAAGTGGAGGGGGCAATGTTAGGTGCTAGTTTGGTGGGCAGTAAATTATAGATCTGTTCAAAAGTGGTGGGGGGACAATTTTATATTGCTCAAAAAGTGGAGGGGGCAAGTTTGGTGGGCAGTAAATTATAGATCTGTTCAAAGTGGAGGGGGGGCAATGTTTATAGTGCTAGCAATGTTTGGTGGGCAGTAAATTATAGATCTGTTCAAAGTGGAGGGGGGGGGGCAATGTTATGTGCTAGTTTGGTGGGCAGTAAATTATAGATCTGTTCAAAAGTGGAGGGGGGCAATGTTATGTGCTAGTTTGGTGGGCAGTAAATTATAGATCTGTTCAAAGGGTGGGGGCAATGTTATGTGCTAGTTTGGTGGGCAGTAAATTATAGATCTGTTCAAAGTTGAGGGGGGGCAATGTTATGTGCTAGTTTGGTGGGCAGTAAATTATAGATCTGTTCAAAGTGGAGGGGGGGGGGCAATGTTATGTGCTAGTTTGGTGGGCAGTAAATTATAGATCTGTTCAAAGTGGAGGGGGGCAATGTTATGTACTAGTTTGGTGGGCAGTAAATTATAGATCTGTTCAAAGTGGTGGGGGCAATGTTATGTGCTAGTTTGGTGGGCAGTAAATTATAGATCTGTTCAAAGTGGTGGGGGGGGGCAATGTTATGTGCTAGTTTGGTGGGCAGTAAATTATAGATCTGTTCAAAGTGGAGGGGGCAATGTTATGTGCTAGTTTGGTGGGCAGTAAATTATAGATCTGTTCAAAGTGGAGGGGGGGGCAATGTTTATTGCTAGTTTGGTGGGTAAATTATAGAGTTTGGAGGGGGCAATGTTAATTAGTTTAGATCTGTTCAAAGTGGAGGGGGGGCAATGTTATGTGCTAGTTTGGTGGGCAGTAAATTATAGATCTGTTCAAAGTGGAGGGGGCAATGTTATGTGCTAGTTTGGTGGGCAGTAAATTATAGATCTGTTCAAAGTGGAGGGGGCAATGTTAGCTAGTTTGGTGGGCAGTAAATTATAGATCTGTTCAAAGTGGAGGGGGCAATGTTAAGTTTGGTGGGCAGTAAAATTATAGATCTGTTGTGGGGGGGGCAAATGTTAGTTTGGTGGGCAGTAAAATTATAGATCTGTTCAAAGTGGAGGGGGCAATGTTATGTGCTAGTTTGGTGGGCAGTAAATTATAGATCTGTTCAAAGTGGAGGGGGGGCAATGTTATGTGCTAGTTTGGTGGGCAGTAAATTATAGATCTGTTCAAAAGTGGAGGGGGGCAAATGTTATGTGCTAGTTTGGTTTTTGTAAATTATAGATCTGTTCAAAGTGGAGGGGGGGGGCAATGTTATGTGCTAGTTTGGTGGGCAGTAAATTATAGATCTGTTCAAAGTGGAGGGGCAATGTTATGTGCTAGTTTGGTGGGCAATAAATTATAGATCTGTTCAAAGTGGAGGGGGGCAATGTTATGTGCTAGTTTGGTGGGCAAAATTATAGATCTGTTCAAAGTGGAGGGGGGGGCAATGTTATGTGCTAGTTTGGTGGGCAGTAAATTATAGATCTGTTCAAAGTGGAGGGGGGCAATGTTATGTGCTAGTTTGGTGGGCAGTAAATTATAGATCTGTTCAAAGTGGAGGGGGGGCAAAATGTTATGTGCTAGTTTGGTGGGCAGTAAATTATAGATCTGTTCAAAGTGGTGGGGGGCAATGTTATGTGCTAGTTTGGTGGGGTAAATTATAGATCTGTTCAAAGTGGAGGGGGGCAATGTTATGTGCTAGTTTGGTGGGCAGTAAATTATAGATCTGTTCAAAGTGGAGGGGGCAATGTTATGTGCTAGTTGGGTGGGCAGTAAATTATAGATCTGTTCAAAGTGGAGGGGGGCAATGTTATGTGCTAGTTTGGTGGGCAGTAAATTATAGATCTGTTCAAAGTGGAGGGGGGGGCAATGTTATGTGCTAGTTTGGTGGGCAGTAAATTATAGATCTGTTCAAAGTGGAGGGGGCAATGTTATGTGCTAGTTTGGTGGGCAGTAAATTATAGATCTGTTCAAAGTGGAGGGGGCAATGTTATGTGCTAGTTTGGTGGGCAGTAAATTATAGATCTGTTCAAAGTGGAGGGGGGCAATGTTATGTGCTAGTTTTGGGCAGTAAATTATAGATCTGTTCAAAGTGTATGTGCTAGTTTGGTGGGCAGTAAAATTATAGATCTGTTCAAAGTGGAGGGGGGGGCAATGTTATGTAGTTTGGTGGGCAGTAAATTATAGATCTGTTCAAAGTGGAGGGGGCAATGTTATGTGCTAGTTTGGTGGGCAGTAAATTATAGATCTGTTCAAAGTGGGGGGCAATGTTATGTGCTAGTTTGGTGGGCAGTAAATTATAGATCTGTTCAAAGTGGAGGGGGTAATGTTATGTGCTAGTTTGGTGGGCAGTAAATTATAGATCTGTTCAAAGTGGAGGGGGGGCAATGTTATGTGCTAGTTTTGGTGGATCTGTTCAAAGTGGAGGGGGGGGCAATGTTATGTGCTAGTTTGGTGGGCAGTAAATTATAGATGTTCAAAGTGGAGGGGGCAATGTTATGTGCTAGTTTGGTGGGCAGTAAATTATAGATCTGTTCAAAGTGGAGGGGGCAATGTTATGTGCTAGTTTGGTGGGCAGTAAATTATAGATCTGCTCAAAGTGCATTGGGGGGCAATATTAATGTGCTGGTTTGGTGGGCAGGATCTGTTCAAAGTGGAGGGAACGTGTTTATGTGCTAGTTTGGTGGGCAGTAAATTATAGATCTGTTCAAAGGTGGGGCAATGGTGTGTGGGGGGGCAGTAAATTATAATGTTAGTGGAGGGGGGGCTAGTTTGCTAGTTGGTGGGCAGTAAATTATAGATCTGTTCAAAGTGGAGGGGGCAATGTTATGTGCTAGTTTGGTGGGCAGTAAATTATAGATCTGTTCAAAGTGGAGGGGGGCAATGTTATGTGCTAGTTTGGTGGGCAGTAAATTATAGATCTGTTCAAAGTGGAGGGGGGGGGGCAATGTTATGTGCTAGTTTGGTGGGCAGTAAATTATAGATCTGTTCAAAGTGGAGGGGGCAATGTTATGTGCTAGTTTGGTGGGCAGTAAATTATAGATCTGTTCAAAGTGGAGGGGGGGGCAATGTTATGTGCTAGTTTGTGGGCATGTAAATTATAGATCTGTTCAAAGGGGGGGGGGCAATGTTTGTGCTATTATTTGGTGGAGGGCAGTAAATTATAGATCTGTTCAAAGTGGAGGGGGCAATGTTATGTGCTAGTTTGGTGGGCAGTAAATTATAGATCTGTTCAAAGTGGAGGGGGGCAATGTTATGTGCTAGTTTGGTGGGCAGTAAATTATAGATCTGTTCAAAGTGGAGGGGGCAATGTTATGTGCTAGTTTGGTGGGCAGTAAAATTATAGATCTGTTCAAAGTGGAGGGGGGCAATGTTATTGCTAGTTTGGTGGGCAGTAAATTATAGATCTGTTCAAAGTGGAGGGGGGCAATGTTGTTGTGCTAGTTTGGTGGGCAGTAAATTATAGATCTGTTCAAAGTGGAGGGGGGGGCAATGTTATGTGCTAGTTTGGTGGGCAGTAAATTATAGATCTGTTCAAAGTGGAGGGGGGGGCAATGTTATGTGCTAGTTTGGTGGGCAGTAAATTATAGATCTGTTCAAAGTGGATGGGGGGGCAATGTTATGTGCTAGTTTGGTGGGCAGTAAATTATAGATCTGTTCAAAGTGGAGGGGGGCAATGTTATGTGCTAGTTTGGTGGGCAGTAAATTATAAAAGATCTGTTCAAAAGTGGAGTGGGGGGGCAATGTTATGTGCTAGTTTGGTGGGCGTAAATTATAGATGAACCAAAGTGGAGGGGGGCAAATGTGCTAGTTTGGGGGGCAATCTGTTCAAGTGAGGGGGGCTAGTTTGGTGGGCAGTAAATTATAGATCTGTTCAAAGTGAGGGGGGGGGCAATGTTATGTGCTAGTTTGGTGGGCAGTAAATTATAGATCTGTTCAAAGTGGAGGGGGGTGCAATGTTCTGTTGTGCAATTTTAGTTTGGTGGGCAGTAAATTATAGATCTGTTCAAAGTGGAGGGGGGGGCAATGTTATGTGCTAGTTTGGTGGGCAGTAAATTATAGATCTGTTTTCAAAATCTGTTTCAAAGTTTGGTGGGCAGTAAATTATAGATCTGTTCAAAGTGGAGGGGGGCAATGTTATGTGCTAGTTTGGTGGGCAGTAAATTATAGATCTGTTCAAAGTGGAGGGGGCAATGTTATGTGCTAGTTTGGTGGGCAGTAAATTATAGATCTGTTCAAAGTGGATGTGGGGGGGCAATGTTATGCAATGTGCTAGTTTGGTGGGCAGTAAATTATAGATCTGTTCAAAGTGGAGGGGGCAATGTTATGTGCTAGTTTGGTGGGCAGTAAATTATAGATCTGTTCAAAGTGGAGGGGGGCAATGTTATGTGCTAGTTTGGTGGGCAGTAAATTATAGATCTGTTCAAAGTGGAGGGGGGGCAATGTTATGTGCTAGTTTGGTGGGCAGTAAATTATAGATCTGTTCAAAGTGGAGGGGGCAATGTTATGTGCTAGTTTGGTGGGCAGTAAATTATAGATCTGTTCAAAAAGTGGGGGGGGGCAATGTTATGTGCTAGTTTGGTGGGCAGTAAATTATAGATCTGTTCAAAGTGGGAGGGGGGAGGGGGCAATGTTATGTGCTAGTTTGGTGGGCAGTAAATTATAGATCTGTTCAAAGTGGAGGGGGGCAATGTTATGTGGGTGGGGGGCAATGTTGTGTACAAGTTTGGTGTGGGCAGTAAATTATAGATCTGTTTAATTATAGATCTGTTCAAAGTGGAGGGGGCAATGTTATGTGCTAGTTTGGTGGGCAGTAAATTATAGATCTGTTCAAAGTGGAGGGGGCAATGTTATGGCTAGGGGGCAAATTATAGATCTGTTCAAAGTGGAGGGGGGCAATGTTATGTGCTAGTTTGGTGGGCAGTAAATTATAGATCTGTTCAAAGTGGGGGGGGCAATGTTATGTGCTAGTTTGGTGGGCAGTAAATTATAGATCTGTTCAAAGTGGTGGGGGGGGGCTAGTTTGGTGGGCAGTAAATTAATGTTATGGTGCTAGTTTGGTGGGCAGTAAATTATAGATCTGTTCAAAGTGGAGGGGGGCAATGTTGTGTGCTAGTTTGGTGGGCAATAAATTATAGATCTGTTCAAAGTGGAGGGGGGCAATGTTATGTGCTAGTTTGGTGGGCAGTAAATTATAGATCTGTTCAAAGTGGAGGGGGCAATGTTATGTGCTAGTTTGGTGGGCAGTAAATTATAGATCTGTTCAAAGTGGAGGGGGCAATGTTATGTGCTAGTTTGGTGGGCAGTAAATTATAGATCTGTTCAAAGTTGAGGGGGGCAATGTTATGTGCTAGTTTGGTGGGCAGTAAATTATAGATCTGTTCAAAGTGGAGGGGGGGCAATGTTATGTGCTAGTTTGGTGGGCAGTAAATTATAGATCTGTTCAAAGTGGAGGGGGGGCAATGTTATGTGCTAGTTTGGTGGGCAGTAAATTATAGATCTGTTTCAAAGTGGAGGGGGGGGCAATGTTATGTGCTAGTTTGGTGGGCAGTAAATTATAGATCTGTTCAAAGTGGAGGGGGGCAATGTTATGTGCTAGTTTGGTGAGGGGGGCAATGTTGTAATGCTAGTTTTAGTAAAATTATAGATCTGTTCAAAGTGGAGGGGGCAATGTTATGTGCTAGTTTGGTGGGCAGTAAATTATAGATCTGTTCAAAGTGGGGGGGGGCAATGTTATGTGCTAGTTTGGTGGGCAGTAAATTATAGATCTGTTCAAAGTTATGTTATGTGCTAGATCTGTTCAAATTGGTGGTGATGTCAAATTAATGGAATGACCCCAAACCTGTTAATTTAATAGAAAAACATGATTTCCATCATCAAAAGACATATGTGAGAATAGGATAAATATTAAAGAAAATAGGAACTCTAGTGAGTAATAAAATTTTCCATAGTAATGTTAAACTATAATCAGTAGAAAAATTGACAAAATCAATGAATGAAAAACTAAAAAAGTTATAGCGTAAAAAGCACTCCATCATAAAATGTAAATTTATTCAAGTAAATTCAAGATATTTAAATATGTTCCTGTTTTATATATTTTATTTGTTTTTTACAGTTTATCAACCACTTGTATGTCGTTTTAAAGCCGAAACGTATTTTGGATTGCATGAATAATATTTTGAGAATAAATATTGCATCAACAATTTTTTGAATAACAATAATTTTTACAGATACAAGTTTTTCTATTTAATCAATAGCTGAGAAGAGGAGCGTAGGTGAATTTAACGAGCCCGACTGGAATTAGAACTCAGTTGTTAAATGTCTCATTCCGAGCTTTTACAGTGTAACCCGGATATAAGAGAAACCCGGATATAAGAGAAACTCGGATATAAGAGAAACCCGGATATAAGAGAGATTTTCTCTGGTCCCAAATTAGAGCCTGTGTTAATGTATATAAAATAGACCAAACCCGGATATAAGAGAAACCCGGATATAAGAGACTTTTTCTTCAGTCCCGACAACTCTCTTATATCCGGGTTACACTGTATTTATTAAACCATCTGTACATCTTCTATGCTGTATAGGTGAGTTTATTTATAAATAATGATTTATGTTATACGCATCTCGTTTAGATAAAATACCACTAAAGCAAGTTATTATTAGCATTACTTATAAATAAATAAACTGCAAATTCTGTCTGTCCGTCCGTATGTCTAAGACCCCTCTAACTCAGGCCACACTTACACTACATAGACATATAGCTTTTTGGAATCAAGATGACCCCGAGGATTGAAAATCTGCCCTTCATCTGGTGCTTGAACATCCAGGATTGGAATTTTTGCCCGGATGAGGGGAAAGCGTTAAAAATTCAAATTTTAAAATAACTGAAAAAATTTACTGATTTTAAAAGTTTTAACCACAGCACAGAATTTTAATTTTAAATTCAATTTAAAATATTTCCAGAACTTTGTGAATTGAAGAAATCAATTTTATTTCTTGTTGGTCATGATGACGGTCGTCTTCAAGTATAGAATTTAGAGGTTATCAGTGAATATTTCGAAGACAGTAGGAAAGCGTTGTTCAGGTTAGCAGTGGATATCCCGGTAAAAGTAGCAGAGCGTAGTTCTTCCTTCTGTTCCTCTTCGCCTGACAAGCTGGCCCTGGACATTCGGATAGAGTAAACAAAATGGCCGCCTTTATACACGACGGATTGAATATTCTACGTCTTCTGATTGATTAACCTTCAATTGGTGGACTATAAAGTGAGTCAAAGCATTTGGGCTAGCTCACTAGTTACATAATACCCCCAAAACTGCAACATTTCTTGCCAAGGAATCAGAGTTAAAGGGAGGTTCTGAAGTACCATGGAGTGAATTGAGGAATTCAAAGTTATTTCCTCAAAATTATTATCTCCGTTTTCTAAGCTGGAACAGAGGTCCCGTTTCGTTTTGAACCGGAGGCCCAATTAGCCCTCCACAGCAACTAGCTTAAAATTACGCACGGAGTGCGGTTTTTAAGCTAGTATGAAATAAGAATCGATGTCATAATCTGAAGCGCACACTATATATTTGTGATATAAATATAAGTATATATATATAAGTATATATATTTGTGATATAAATATAAGTATACATGAAAGTTTTACGGGCGCCGCTTAGTTCCAACTTTATTGTGAAAACGCTGTCTTACTTAACAAAATCTGACATTCGAAAGCGTATACTTTAAGTTTAAAAAGTTAAAAGAAATATTTAGATAATCTTGGCACACAAAACCGCTGGCGGCTTTTGATCGATTTATTATAAGAATGCTTCAAGCGAGAGCCAAAGGAAATATTTCGTATTTAATAGAGCCAAAAAGCCCCGTCCCTCCCCGCCAAAAAATGAAATCAGAAAATTGAGGTCCACATCTGAACCAACCGAGAATACGATGGAAGCAAATTCCTTGATCTTTGTGGCCTGCGATCTTTTATCTTTTTTAAATTGCGTGATGTAGGAAATACGGACAAAATGTCAATCTCACAGTACAAATCATTTGACAATGCAGCAGTTACAATTAATATTTATTTCAGGGGAAATTTGGAAATTCATGGGATGATCTGACGCGCCTAATCCAGAATATTAATCGGGGTTCAGCAATGGGTGGTTTGGCGTGGACCAATGTTTAACCCCTTAGCCTAGTTAGTTAATCATTAAGGTTGCATAGTGTGTTTGATCCTCACTGAGTGCTCCGCCTTTGTAGTAGGCTTATTAAGTTACAATCATCAACAGACCAATGGACGATCAAGTTGTCATTTTACTTATTACTTCTTAAAAAAAAAAGAAGAAAAGCTAAGGGACACAACCCAGTTTTGAAATTGGGGCCCCTTACAACAAAGATGTGAATTCCAAGGTCAACGAAGCAGTTGATTTGTACGTTGCGATAATTCCTTATTCTTGTTCATTCATTTTATAAGGCTCATAACAGAAATTTCTTCGTCCGGTATTTAAACTAAGATAAGCCAAGCAATCAAACCAAATAAATTATCCAAAATGTCTTCTACAATTACCTTTATACTTATGTCGTGGATTGGTGTTATAAATTATGTAAGAGAGAGATTTGTCACTCCAGGTTCTTCAATCTGTGCCCTTGACGCCTGAAACAAGTCTTATACTGCAGCAAATTCCTTTTATATCTTTGCTATAGATTTCTTTTCATAAATAAGCGTAATTGGTGTGGTTAGTGAGCTACACTAGTTGGCTATTAGTAACGAGTTCTATGCTCACTGGGTGCTCCATATTTATGGTTATGTGCCAAGCTAAGCTTGGGAAATGACTATCATATGCCGCCCCACCCCACCGAGATTTGAACCCTATGGCGTCATTCGTGAAATAATGGAGTTTCTTAATCTCCTGGTTTACTTTTTTTAAGGAAAATATTTTAAAAACTTCTACAATGTAACCCGGATATAAGAGACCCGGATATAAGAGAAACCCGGATATAAGAGAGATTTTATCTGGTCCCAAATTAGAGCCTGTGTTAATGTATATAAAATAGACCAAACCCGGATATAAGAGAAACCCGGATATAAAAGACTTCGCACTGACATTTAGTAAACTCACACTTAATGGTCAACGTCTTTTTATTTAAAGAATTTACTGCCAACCTGAATTTACGTATTTTTTTAAAGAGACACGATCACATTGTAATTGTGTCATCATTGAGTCTGTTTACCTAAAACAACTCATGTTCAGCAAATATGGTGTCATTCGTGGAATAATGGAGCTTGAGAAATGACTATCATATGCCCCTCCGAGATTTGAACCCTGATTCTCGAAATTAATATCTCCGTGCCATCCATTTGTGACGTAGGGGCTTTTGATTCTATTATGATTATATTCAGCATACTGTTTATAAAATACAATAACGAGCTCGTCCGATGTTTGAATCTCGGGCCATTTACATTACACATAATTTTCTCTTGTAGGATTTGATATTTTTATTTCTTGTAAATTAAATGATTTTCGTTCTCGACGATCAGTGCTGTATTTATGTAAATATCTTTTATTTTCTTTTGAAAACAATCGTTTATTTTTTTCTTCTGACGTTTCTAATATTTATCAATAAATATTCAAAAATAGAACGGGTTCTTATTAAGTGGATTCTTGACCTTGTCATTCCTGCTGCTGGAATGATAACCAATGCGAATGAGTCAGCCACGGGCTTCCTCTATTGATTTCATTTGACATATATATATATATTTTCATCAACATCAAAAACCTTCGTTCTGTAGGACGACATAGCTGATCTAACTAAAAAAGAAATGGAACTCATTTATCTGGTAAAGAATCTCGATGTAACAATCTCCAAATATAGCATGGAGATTAATGGCAAAAAGAAAACAAACACATGACGAACAATGGGAAAAGGCTTTCAAGGAACTTAAAGTAGTGAACCAATTCAAATATCTTAAAGCTTAAAGAACAACCAGGGTGCATCAGTATTGAAGTTTGCAATGTTGGAAGGCTTATCATAAATGGTCTAGCTGACAAGGAAGAGGAACTTGTCAGTCTGGTGAATAACCTGGAATGAAACAACCTCCAGATATGGCATGGAGATTAATACTGAAAAATTTAAGCTCATGATGAACAGTGAGAAAAGACTTTCAACCAAGATAAAAGTCAGTGGTCAGGAACTTAAAAGTAGTGAGACAATTCAAATATCTTGACTTGGCTCCAGGATAGAAATAATCAGCACAAATAGTGGAAATTGTCACAAATCTAAGACTCATCTTGAAAGACAAGAACCTCTGCCTGAAATTAAAGATCACAGTATTGTGCACATTCGCCTTCTCAGTTTTTCTCTACGCCAACGAATCTTGGATATAAACAGAAGAATTACAGCGAAGTATCCAAGCATTAGAAATGAGATGCTACAACATCATCCTAGGCATCTTCTACTTAGACCACATCACAAATGATGCAGTGTGGGACGTCATCAAACCAGAAACATGCTGATTGGAAGACTTCGTATCCACTTTGTATCCACCGCCACAAAGAGAAAGGTGAAATGGCATGGGCACCTCATAAAAGCCAACAATCTTTTCATTACCATCCTTTAAGTTTCTATCTTAGGCAACAGACGAAGAGGCAGACAAAGGAAACTGTGCTGACATATATAACTGGTTGAACAAGGCGTGGTGTAATGGTTAGCAAGCTTACCTCGCTAAAACAATTACGACTGAGAAGTGAGTTCGATAATCACTGGGTGTCCCATAATTTCAGCTTTGTGCCATATCTAAGCTACGCTTAGAAAATCATTATAACTGGTAGAACTGAGATTCAGACGCTGACACGCAACCGAGACATATAGAGGGAGATAGTCAAGTGCTCAGTTTCTCAGCGACCTATACCACACCATCCGATTTGGGGACTGATGATGACGATGATGATTTTCATAAAATTCTTGATTTTTCAATTTATCATCTTTCATTTCTCTTACGAAATACAATAATATAAAAATATGACCAAGTTCGATGATAGATATTTCAATTGTTTTCAATCATCTTCAAAATATGGCATCATTTATCTAAAGCACAAATATTTCATTTGGAATCTGAACCCCAATTTCTTGAACTCATTTTTCGTCGAAATGATTTTTCTTTAAAAAAAAACTCTTTATATTGTTCTTTATTTTTCTTTTTGAATGAATATTAATTTTTCTACAATTATTTTATTTTTCCCTCGCGACTTCTCGTATGAAAAACGTGTATCATACACTTTGCACTTATCTATATACTTCTGTTTACGTTTTTTTAAGGAAAAAAGTTTACTTTTTTAAGGGAAATTTTTTTAAAAACTTCTCTTTATAAAAATGAATTCAGTACTCATTTTTTAAAAAAATTCTTTAGTCAACAAAATTGATATTCGTATGGAAATTTTCGTTTGAATATATTCAATTCTTTTCGATAAAAAAAGTCTTCGCACTGACATTTAGTAAACTCACACTTAATGGTCAATGTTTCTTTATTTAAAGAATTCACTGCCAACCTGAATTTACATATTTTTAAAGATACACGATCACCTTGTAATTGTGCCATCATTGAGTCTGTTCACTTAAAACAACTCCTGTTCAGCAAATATGGCGTCATCCGTGGAATAATGGAGTTTCCTAATCTCCTGGTCTAAAACTCAGAGCAGCCATTTTTTGGCTTCCAGACATTATGATGTTCACTCCCAATGTCGATGCTATCGATATTAACCAGAAGAATACCCACTCTGCGCAGCTGGTATCGAATCTCCCGGCGCATTCGATGCTAACATGACCGACCAATTTATGATATTTCTGCTTCGACTAATTCTTTTAGACTCTGAAAAGATCGACAGGTGAGATTGTCCTTAGGTGTCTTATTGCAACAGATTCGTAAACATCCAAATTAATAGAAGTTTTACAATCGACTAACAAAATTGCATTAATCTTTAACCTCTCATTGAAGAGGAGAATAACGATGGTGTTCTGAAATATTCGGAATTCTAATCAACACATGAAAAAAACATTTGGTAGGAAGGGTTTTATGGATGAACATCTAAAACGTATCCCTCGAGAGTATCGTAGATTTTTAACAGCTTGACTGACTACAGAGAAAAGTGATGGGAGTCCTTGTTTTACTCACTTCAAACTATGGTTTCTCTTTACAAATAGTTTCAAATCTCGTTCTTGCTTACGAATATGAAGGTCTTTAAGAATGTCGTAATTTGCTTGACATGTGCACGTTGTAAGATGCACAAAATATTCATGCCTTTTACATTGCTTTATTGTGATAGGTAAGTAATGTTCTTGTTGTGAATTCCGGGGATGGAATCCTGCACAAATAAATAAACAACGCCATTAATTGAAATAAAAGATATTTGTATTAAACGTAAGAATACAAAGTTGAAATGAAGATTAGTAGTCCAGAAATGCGGGTTAGTAGAAAAGTATATGTACAAGTCTCTGTAAGTGAAGCCGTAAATATCTCTCTTTCTGGACTCTCGTATAAATCTGAGTGAACACCCTGCCTCGACGTTTTTGTCACGCTATCTCTCCGTAGTATAAGTATAATTTGGACGAGTCCATCTTGTGTACAAGGGGCGAGCGCCACAAGAGTTCTCTAAGGTCAACATGGAAATGGCGCTCATCTGAGATTCACACCGTTTGAGAGTTATCGTGACGGAGCATTAGAAAACAAAGGGAATAATAATCGAAACAAAGAAATATGGGGCCACGATAAAGGAAAATAAAAAAAAAACAATTAAAGGGGAATAACAAAAAGGAAAGAATACAAAAGATACAGAAGAACCAAATACAAAAGAGAAGAAAAAACAAAACAAAAGAAAAACAGATTTTGATTCCAGCCATTCTTTCTGCATTCGTAGTATTCAACTATCAATGTTAAATGATATCATAATGAAGTTTTGGATTAACCCAAGCATATCCCAAGTAAAGGCGTAGAAAATTGAAGGTTTGTACCTCTGACTGGAGGTTGCTATATTATACCTAAATTGATACAAATGTTCAATTATCGAGAAATTATTTTCAATAATCTATCGATTTTGTTGCATTGGAAACAGAGAATAGCAGATGAAGACCTATTCTTTTAATTCCCGAGCCACAAACATTGTAGCAATTCAAGTATCCAAATGCTTTACATCCAAATTCTTTACAAATGCCTTATATGAGATATGCAGAGTATCTCTGCAATGGTCCGTGTCGTATGATGTGATTTATTTTGAGTCACCATTTTGATTTGGTCATCATCAATGGCTGCAGACTTGTTTGAATGTTCTCGGTCTTCTAGATCAGACTATTTTTTTTTATTTCTGAACCAAGTGAATCATTTATAATTGTTCAGGTGAGCTCTTCGCTATGGTACCTGGACTTTATGAATTTAAGCTCAGTACTAGACTGGCGTCTAGATCTCATCAATTTACAGTTGAGTTGGCAAGATGTAGTCGGTAAGTTCTATGTTGACATTATCTTTCTCTTGCTTATGGAACTCCCTTCTGGCCCCATGCTTTCCAGCCAACTTTAATCTGCTAAGGTTTAAATGCAATGTCAATCGCTATCTTTTGTCCTCTTGGTTATTCTTTTCGCTTTCTACTCTTTTTTCCTTATTCCTCCACATCATGTAACCCCTTGCTTGTTAGTGACTGTTCTGCCTTCCTTGGGGTGATACCGAATAAGAAAGAGATATAATATATATATATATATATATATATATATATATATATATATATATAATGGAGACTCTCCTGGTGGTTTCGACGTATGAGGATCTGACAGCTTAGTTGATTCAGTTATGAAATTTTGTGCGATAATCTTAAATGGCATTTAAGACCCGCTCGTGATTTACAAACGAGTCCGCATATGGAGCAAGGATGGGGATTGTGAGATGAGATCACTGTTAGATTAGCTGACCTTTTAGATCTTGCTCACGCTTCTTGAAAATGATTCAGACAAGCATATATATATATATATATATATATATATATATATATATATATATATATATATATAAAGATTTTTCTTACTGTCACACCAAGACAAGAAAACTTTAAGGAATTTTGACCACCTATTAAATTCTGTCGTTTGCAGGACGAACTATTCTCCTGACTGTCATACATAAGGCTAGGAAGAGACTCCACTCAGACATCTTGGCGTCTATTGTTATTAATATGCAACGTCCAGCCCTGTGTAGACAACGGGAGATGAATTATAGATTGGTCCTATTCGGGGAAAATCCTGTCTGACTGGAAACATATTTAGTAATAATTTTTTTTCTTTCCCCCCTTATATGACTCTTGGGTTATTTATGCTTTAATACCAGTTGTTGATAATAACTTTTACCAACATCTCTGTTTTATATTGCCGACGATTCTGTTTTTGAGGAAGGCGCCTAAATCTTATTTCTTAAACGAGATACTTTTGTATCTATTTTAATAATAATAATAATATATATATATATATATATATATATATATATATATGCCATCCACAGACAGACTGTTTCGTTCTTTCACAGCTCCGACTGTTTTGGCATCCGTCGGAGATTTTCCCCAAGCTATCAGCGCATGGTCGAAAGAAAGGCGAAAGAGCTTTTTAATATTAGTACTAGTTGTCATTGTTTACAAATTCGCCCTTATATATTAGGTTGGTGCAAAAATAATGACGTAAGAATGTCGTTTTTGACGTAGAAAAGTACGTCAAAAACGACATTATTACGTCATTATTTTTCCACCAACCTAATATATAATGATTTTCCAAGCTTAGATTAGATGTGGAAGAAGGCGGAAAGTAGAGGGCACCCAGTGAGGATCGAGCTCCCTACTCAGTGGTAATTGTTCTAGTGACACAAGCTTGCTAACATTACACCACCTCCAGGTGTCTTAGCCTTTATATATATATATATATATATATATATATAGTTAAATTATGGGTACACGTCAGCAGCCCTTATCTTTGCAATTCTTTTGATATTACATATGTGAAGTCGACCTAACTTCAGGAGGATAGATATTTATACCGATGTGGTGCTTGAAATTGAACATTTATGTCCGTTGCCATCAACGGCCAGATTCCATCAAAGTCTGGATATATTTTAGATAATTGCACATCGATGGCTTCTTAATATATCCAAGGTTTTTGGTAGAATTTTTTCCCCACTTCATATTTAAAATTAAATGATATGTTAAACATGGCGAGGCATATTTTTTCCCGCAGTAGGTTGTCATTTCTTTCTGAAGTAGATCAGTTGCGATCGAAGGCTATTGAACCCGATCTGTCCTGCTATTTACCCATAGCTGGGGGAGAAGAAGAGGATTCATACGTTTCCCAAGAGTATTAACACAGAAGTGAATGCAATGGACTCGACTGGAATTCGAACTCGGCTCTCTAATTCCTCAATCAGATCCGCTATCCATTACTCCACGGAGTCAAGGTTTATTTTAAATAAAAGCCAGATTGGTTGTTAAATGTCGATAGAAAGTTAGCTTTCGTTCATAAAAATTATAATTATTCTTTGATTTTGGGAATGATCGAACCTTTTGCAACTTTCTTAGAACTATTTCTATGTTTATTCATAAAGCCTTCCGCATACAAGTTGTCTGTTTATTTTTTTTTTCAAGCAAATCACCTCAAGCAAGGCGGGAGTGCCACTAGCACGCAGGGGGTTACAGAGAGTAAGGAGTAAAGGGGGTGTCTGGGAAAAGGATAAAGAGAAGGACAAGGATCAAGGTCAATTCATCAAAAGTCAAATATAGCAGTCTAATCAACCATCGTAATCTTACTTATTATAAAACGCAGATTGTGTGTGTGTGTGTGTGTGTACGTTTATATATTGGATCGGATTTCCTACATTTTTCAACCGATTTCAACAAAACTTCACAGGACTACATAAAATTACCTTACGGTGGTCCTAACAGCGCCAAAAATTGGAAAAAACACAATTGTTTTTGCATGAAATCAATTTGAAAATACGATTAAGAGGCATCGCAAGAATGAAAGGGGGACAACTCATATCGAGTTATACTTATTATAAAACCCAGGTTGTTTGTGTGTGGGTGTGGGTGTGTGTGTTCGTTTTGTATATGGGATCGGATTTCCTACATTTTTCAACCGATTTCAACAAAACTTCACTTTTTGGGGGTAGGTAGTGTTTCTTATTGTCTTGCACACTTTTTTCTTTATTTTTACATTCAGAATGCTTTAAAAATTCCACTTACAAGACAATTGTTTATAATAAAATTCTATTCAATCGGTAGACTCATAATGATTGTGTCCGTCAACCTTAAACAATAATCTTTGTCAATTTTATTTTTCAGTCTTTATGATGGTCGATACTTGATCTATCTCTTACTGTTACATCCCCGGGCAACGCCGGGCTCTACTGCTAGTATATTGATAAATGAGATGTTTAATAAAGTGTTTGATCTTCATTTATCATATGTCATTTACAATATTCGATTTTCAATGTTCACAACCGAAAATGCAATTACATAAAAACTTTTCATGCATTCAACCAGGAATTTTGCGGATGAGAAAACATTTTAAAATCCAATGCAAATATCTTTTTATTTTATTTTATTTTTTTTTAGTACGAAGTTGGCTAAATTGCTTTGTTTGAATTAAAATAGACGAGAATGTCTGTCGTAGCAGATTCGCGGATGAAAGGTTAAACTAAGAAAATAAGAAAAAAAGTTCATCGATATATTAATATCAGTTTGTCTTCGTTTACGAAGTAAAACGTATAAGTCTAAATCGAATTTCGTGGTTTCTTCGGAAACAGACTTCGACGTCATTCCAAAAATCGAACGAAAGCGACCGAGAAAACAACGTTGGCAATTTGTGTTTAACACTTTTCCAATTGAACTATTTGAACTGATGAAACTGATGTTATTTAACTATCTATATTGCGTTAAGTTCAAGTTATGTATGATTGTTTTATATATATATATATATATATATATATATATATATATATATATATATATATATATATAAATATTATTTACGAATTTTTTAAATGCCCTTTAAGGAATTGTTTTCCTGATCAATCAAAATCCGTAAATAATTATATAAGCCACACTACAACATGTTTGACATGAACACTCACTCTACACCTTCCTGACCATAGCTCAATTAGATATCATTTAAATATTCATGGAGACCTACCGGACACTATTCGTAACGTACTTATTGACAACATTAATATAATAGCATCATCTACATGCAAAAAAAGACTAAAAATAACGGAAGCCTTATTAATAAAAACAAAACCAAAAAAACAACACTTAATAATATTAACTTTGAACATGGACACAATACCTTGACCGTGTTTTGAAAAATGAAAACATTATATAAATTCATACATGCAGCAAACTATTTCTTATTTAACAGTTAAAATATTTCGTCCTTGAAAATGTTTAAATGTATAGATGAAAGGGCTCAGATAAAAAGAACATTCGGACAGTTTTTATATAATTTATCATCTGAAATAAAAAAAAATATAGATCGCATGAGAAATTGTATAAAAAATGAAATAAAAGCACCTTGTCTGTCGTATTCAATGAAATGTGCATGAAAGAAGGATTGCTGTTTAAATACATACATACACACACACACACACACACACACACACACACACACACACATATATATATATATATATATATATATATATATATCACGATATATAATTTTATATGGCAAATTGTAAAAAAAGTTTTTTGTGACACGTTTCATCCGATACGATTCCATTTGACTGGACTTTGCTGATGTTGCCACGTCTACGCATGCACATGAAACGAGAGAGGCTGGTAGTTTCCAAATTTTTGAAAGAATATTTTTGAAAGAATATTTTTTCAATATAGACATTTCCTGTGTAAAAATTGTGGTCAGTTTCGTTACTGTGAACAACCAATGCGTTTTCTGTGTTGTTTTTTAAAATGCCCTTTTTGCGTTCATATAGTCTTTTGTTTAAACCTCTTAAAGTTTATCCAATTCATTCTTTCTGGCAATTCTTGTAGTTGATAGAGTAAATTCCTCCTTCAAATTTTGGCTTCTTGTTTCTTTATTTTTTATTGATTAAGTCTGACTGTTTTAAATGAAATTGTGATAAATCCTATGTTGAGTTTAGATCAATTCTATATCTATCTATCTATCTATCTATCTATCTATCTATCTATCTATCTATCTATGTGGTTCCTTGATGTTTCGCCGATGTATATAAATGAGCGTTTTGTGCAGTTTATTTTGTATATTTTTGCCTCTGTTCAGTTGTTACTATATCGTTTGGTGCTAACTATATCTCTTATTGTTTTAGAAATGGTGTTGATTAATTTTATATCAAGCTTGAACAAATTCTATTCAATGGTGGCTGTTATATGGAGTTGGTAGGTAGGATTATGTGTTTGATTTTCTTAGGATTGTCGGGATTATTAATATTTGTGAATTTTTTGTATTTTTGGTATCTTCTGTGGTTTTTGTAGGCTTAGCGTTTGGATCTGTGCAGAAAATAATTCGGATATTGAAGGAGTTTGAAAGTGTTTTCGATGTATCTCTCTTCCTCGGACAGGAAGAGGTGGGATACAAAGGAAGAGGGCTTTTAAATAAAAATCTATGATCACTCCGGATTTTATTTTAAATTTTATGGTGGGACTAACAGTGTATGACGTCATTATTTGTTCTAACCTAGGGAAGGTTATTGAATAAAATAATCAAACGATGGTTCGTAATGAACAATAATACTTAAGACAAGAACAACACATATAAGATTCGCCAGTTGACTACTTATTCGTAGAATAAGTAGTCAACTACTAGAAGTGAGTCAAGTGAATTTCACAATGAATCTTCAACTGCAGGATATCTACCAACCTTCCCACGCGGTCAGATGTGGCACAAGGCCGAATTTAATATGTGGTATCCGAGCCCGTAGGCTCGGTCGAAAATTTCCCGTATAAAACTGGTTGGGTAACTGTTTCCCGAGACGAGACTCTGCCCTTCGACATAGCCTCTTCCGAGGATACTCTGTGCCCAGAGGCAGAGAGTTTGACCAGCAGAGCTGGAGACGAATCTCCAACTGAAG
>CAHIKZ030003891.1:35000-37500 GCA_903632075.3 Acanthosepion pharaonis
ATGGTTTATCAACCTATTTGGAGGTTATTTAAAGCCAGAAAATATTTTTGATTGTAAGTATTATTTTAAATAATAATAATGTTTTAGTAATACAAGTCTTATTAACTCATAACTGGCAGGAGGAGAGATGGATTCATGCCTTTCCCATAGGTATTTGCACGTAAGGGAATATAACGAATCTAATTGGAACTGGGTTCGCCGATTATCAATTCAAAGCCATAGTCCATTACACCACCCGCACATCCAAGCTTACAACATCATACAGTTCCAAGTGATCACCCATCTAGGTACTGACCAGGCTCGACGTTGCTTAACTTTGGTGATCCTAAACAAAACCGCCAACGCAACCAGACAGTGGTCGAAGGATAATCGAATAACCAAATTGTTTGAAGTATCGAAGTCATTCCCATGACCTGAATCCGATTGAAAATCTGTGCCTGTGTTGGCTATTTAGTAATTTCAACAAACAGGTGAACGAACTGTTTTGAAGAGTCTCCCTGAATACGACTAGATAACTTTTAGAAGCTAACGGCTACATGTAAGAATTAGTGGCTGTTTTTGTGAACAAAGGCGATTCAACAAAGTGTTACGCTTTGTTTGATTCTGTTCTGTGTTGAATACTTTTGTTGCACTGTTTTTAAAGTCATTTTTTAAAATAATTTAGATATTCATGTTCGTATTGGAAATTTTCAACATATTTAATACAGCAAATATGAAACCTATATGTGGTGCAGTTCTGAAATAAATAATATTTATATAATTCAATAATATGCTTTTGTGGAACGAAGACGGAAATAAACACAATCCAAAACCAAATGAAAAAAAAAATGGTTTCTGAGTCGGAGGATTGGCATATGCTTCCGGTTAATAAATTAATGCTTTGAAAATAAATATTTAGTATTTTTCAAACAACGGGTCACGTCCCGCCAACAATAAAAACGTGATCACTTTGAAGGTTATTTAAGCGAAGTTTCTAGACCAGACAAGGATGTAAAGGACAGAAACAGCATCGACTTAAAAGAAATTAAATTATTCATTCACCCGTCTTCCTCATCAAGCCCCATGGCACACTTACATTCCTCCTCACTTTCTCTCTTGCCTTTTTTTTATCTCACACATACTTGCGAGAAATCACATTTCTTTTAATCTTAACAAAAAAGGACTGTAAGAAGTTTAATGCTCATGCAATGCTAAGAAAAGTTTAGTTATAAAAAACACATTTCATATTTAAAAAAAAAACCTTTTTCTTTGTTGGGTGTTGTTTTAAATCCGCAACATATTAAATACTTATTTCCACTAAATTAAACACACACACACACACACACATATATATATATATATATGTGAAAAGTGTGTATATATATATATATATATATATATATATATATATGATGTAATATATTTTATTATCTATATATTATTTGCGCGGTACTTATTAGAAAGCGATCAAGTACTATTGTAGTACTGAAGTACTATTGCTACTATAACTACAGTAAGCGCGTAAACGGAATTAGTTGAAGTGAAACTGCTTCACCAACTTATAAGCATATTGTAAAGGTATTACTATATGACTGAGCAATCTCGAATAGTATGGAATATTCGTGCAAGTTTCGTCTGGACTGACTTCATTGTTCAGCATTCTCTTTTAAGACTGTATCAATTGCAAGAAGACAGAATGTATGGCTGGCATCAAAGGGGGCAGCCCCACATGCAAATCGCAAATTCGAGATACCGAAATCTCCCGAGTACAAAAATATTTAGGAAGTGTTTGAATAGACGGGAAATGTTACATCAAATTTCAAAAGTGCATTCGGATAACGAAGGATTTGCTTCCCAAAAGCTAAGCAAAGCATTAAGAAACATGATAATTTCTTTAGAAACAAAGAAAAGAGTTCTGAACTATTAGGTGATATCAATCCTTCTATATGGCAGTGGATGAAGTAGCAACTTGAAGGAACAGAAATGTGTTTCTGCAGAAGGATGCCATGGACGGAACATGAGCAACGACATAGTTCTAGAGAAAATGGAAACAAAATGGACACCTATAGTATAGGGGTTCACTCACATCATAGTAGCAGAAATTGGCCTCGTAAACACGAAGATAAAAGCATTCATGACAGGAACAACAAAATCATCAGGAAAAGCATGGTAAAATGTCTGTTAATTTAATACAATTTATTTATATTTTTGTGTGTATTGGCGTGTGTATTTTTAGGTTACAACTGTTTTATGATATATGTGATAAAAGAGAGGAATTTACTCCGTAGTATTACAAGCCATATCACAGAGACAAGTCGGACACGTGTTGCTCGTATCAAGATTCGTGGTGAAGAGATGGAATTTAACGTCTTATGGCGAGATGTCTGTATTTCCGGCAGGAAGATTTTTTTTTTCCATGCTGGGAATATTTTTTATTATTTTTAATTTTTATTTAATTTATTTGATACAACATTTTTATGTCATTGTTTTGTTTTATTTTATTTGTAATTATCATTATTAT
>CAHIKZ030003891.1:42500-92500 GCA_903632075.3 Acanthosepion pharaonis
CTGGGTTTCACGCTTTAGCGATCGTCAGACAAACTGATTAATGTTTTAAAAAAATTGGGTTTATGTAGATTGCGTGTATTGGTGCTATTGCGGAAGTGGTGGGGAAAATTCGTCGTTTTGTCATTCATCGTACTAACGCAAACATCGATGAATGCAGACACATATACATACTTGGTCGTCCGTCGGGACTCATACATATATAAACGTATGTGGGCAGTTTCATACACGACTATATAGTCATATATATATATATATATATATATATATATATATATATATATATATATATATATATATATATATATATATATATATATATATATCAGAAAACTTAGATGGATAGCATATAGATAGATATTGGAAGACTGATAGATACATATTAGAAGAGTGAGAGATAGATAGATAGATAGATAGATAGATAGATAGATAGATACATAGATAGATAGATACATAGATAGATATTAGACGACTGAGACAGAAAGAAAGAAATAAAGAAAGAAAAATAAATAAACAAAGATGGAGAATAAATCAATAACTAGACCTAAAACGAAACGACGCCCAGAGTTCGAATTACATCAGAGACGAATTGAATTCAATCTGCAACTGTAATCATAAATATTGGAAAAAAAAGTACATTTTCTAGTCATTTCTTTCATTTACACTCTTCACATAAATTCAGTCAAATAACTTGCGAGCATCTGGATCTAATCTTTTTTTTCTTCTCGAGAATGACAATTAAAATGTTAATATATAATAATTAGTTGACTCTATACTTAAAAGAATAGTGTTTGATACTTTTATTACTAATTCTCAAAAAAAAAAGAAAAGAAAAGAAAATGCACAAAAAACAAGTTTTATGTGTTTGGATTTTACTAAATTTCTAAAAATAATGTTTTAAACCAATGAACATTACCAATGGAGTAGTCAGCAAAAGCGGTGTCAAGTGAAAAAAGGTCCCTTTTGACACACCGTTCTTTTTGACACGTACGTACGTTGAAATTTGCCAATATTTGTTTAAATAAAATCAATGAATTCATTCAGCAAGAATGAATATCGTTTTTTTTTACAACGTTGTAAATTATAAAATATCATTTAGAATTGTAAATATTTTTTTTAAATTGAAATATACGAATGATTTTTTTATTTTTAATTTCATGGAATTTCACAGGATTCATAAGTCACCGAGAATTCCGCTGCATAAATGTTAGGAGAATCAGCCGCTTTATTACACTGAAATAAACAGACAACTAGAAAAATGGAGATCAAGGGAGAAATCTGAAAAAAAAATAACTAAAATTCAGGCAACAATTTAAAAGCAAAGAGGTAAATTTATCAATAATTTCTTTGTTTTCATATTTTTTGTCTTTCTCATTAAAATTGCATATTCTATGAGAAAATTTCCCATTTCCACCTGTAAAGGTACGCAAACACACACCCACACATATAAAGAAAAAACAAACAAACAAACGTAATAATGTAACTGTTTCAAAAAAATTAGTCGACCAATGTATTTCTCGAGGATGATACTTTTAGGGCAAGCAGGCTTTGCAATTAAGGTGCTCAATATTAAGAATTGGAGAATTAATTGTAAACAAATCAAATGAAATCTTTAGAAACTTACTGCAAGAACAGGTGCAGGCTTTAAGAAAGCTTTATTCAACTAAGAATACAATATTCGCGTATAGTGTCCTTTTATAGTCACAGTAAACAGAAATAACGAAACAAGTGAAGACATCTCTTGATTATACAGAACACTTATCTTCTTGTCTTGAAGTTTCGCAGATGAAAACTACTTTTCAGGAGCTAGTTCAATATATAATATCTTGAACTATCCAGCCTTTTGGTAAACTGGTTTCAATAAGGTTTTGATCTTTTTATTTTATTTGTTTACTATATTTAGTTTAGTTACTGTGTTATATTTTTTATCATTTCATATTCCCACCCAAAAAAAACAAACTATAAAGCCACTAAAACATATGGCGGGTTACTAAGTGTAAATAAATAATAAAACATTATTAAGGAGAGTGAGGACAATAAAAGAAAATCTATTAAGATGACAGAAGATAGCAATTGACATTCCATTTAAATTTTTGAACATTAAACTTGACTGGGAAGCAAGAAGCTAGAGGAGTGTTCCACAAGTGAGAAGAGCGATAGAAAAAAAATGTTAGTATTGGACTTACGCTTACTTCTAGATATTTAAACTGTAAATGGATGAGACCTTACTTCCAATCTAGTACTGCGTTTAAATTTACAGATCAACTGCTATGAAAATATTTATATAAAGGTTACAGAGAAGCTGCGTTACGGTGGTGGGAAATTGATCAAAGTCGAGATGTCAGGTATTGGATGAAAGTGCTCAATATCCGGAAGAAAGCATATTTAAATATAATATTCTGTTAGGATTTTATAATGTTATAATGAAATGTTGTATGCATGCCATTCGGTATTGAATATACACATAGCAGCTATAAATTGTGGTCTGGTAAAGCTGTAAATTATGCCAAGAGAAAAAGTGTTTGAAGCCATGTACAACTCCCCCCCCAAAAAAAAAACAAATAACAAAACAAAAAAAAAAAAACAATTAAATTATTAAATAAAATAGTGACATAATATCGGCGTGCAGAGATCCAGGAAAATATTTATTGTCACGCTTCATGTCAGGATAAAATAAACATGCTTGGATATATATTTGTGTAGATGGTCGAAATATCAATAGGGATATTGTTGACATTGATAACTGATATATTTCAGACTGTAACGATTATTCTTGCATAAACTGAATAGCTTATAACAATGAAACTTTAAGAGCTTGTGTGGGCATAATCCGTTCTTAATTTCTTATCGTTATATTTAATTATATTTGTTGCTCTTTTGCAGAACGACGTGTATCTGTGCTTTATGGATTACGCAAATGCATTTGATAAAGTACGCAACAAAGATCTGTTAAAAATGATTAGCAACCTAGACATATTTGGGCAGGACATTAAAGTAATTAAGAACCTATACTGGCAGAAAACCGCCTGCACCCGGATAGAAAATGAGTTCAGCAGATACACAAAAATAGAAAGGGGTGTTGGACAAGGGTGTATCTTCTCGCCGGACTTATTTACATATACACCAAGGCAGTTCTGAGAGAGTTAGATGTCCTAACAGGATTCAGTATCTTAACAACATAGGATATGCAGATGACACAGTGTTGATAGCAGACACGAAAGAAAACTACAAAAGCTCCCACAGAAAGTAATGAGGGAAAGCGAGAAGAAAGGACTAAAGGTAAACTGAAAGAAGACAGAATGTCTGGTTATTACCAAAAGGGTGAGTCTAAAATGCAAATTGAAAATTAGAAATACCAAAATTAATCAAACGCAAAAATCTAAATATCGGTAAGTGGACAGAGGACGGGAAATATTTGAAGAGAAGGCATGGTGGAGTAATGGATATCGGTTCGGATTGTGGAATCGGAGAACCGAGTTCAAATTTCACTCGAATCCGTTACATTCACTTGCGTGATAATACCCTTAGGAAAGGTGTAAATCCTCTTCTTATCCCCCCAGCTATAGGAATATAACAGAACAGACCGGGTTCTATATCCTTGGATGGCAACTGGTCTACCACAGAAAGAAATTGAAACCTACTGCGGGGAAAAAAATCTGCCTCGTCATTCATGTATCGAAAGATCGCCTAAGCGTGTATCATGCATGATGGCCAAAGATGCTTTCCTAAAGCCAAGCAGAATCAAAGAAAAGAGTTTAAAAAATGAGTTGAACTGTTACCTGATATCTGACCTACTGTAAGGCAGTGAATGCTTGAATTACCTCAAAGATGAAGAAGAGACTTGAAAGAACAGAAATATGGTTTTACAGAAAGGTGCTTACGATAAAATGGATCGAACATTTGAGCAATGACGAAGTTTTGGAGAAAATGGAAACAAAAAGGAAACTAATCAGGGAGAGACAGTCGAAATTTCTGGAGCACATAATGAGGAAGGAGGGCTTGGAAAATCTGATACTCACAGGACGGATTGAAGGTAAGAGGGATAGAGGAAAACAACGCATAAAATACTTGATGAGCTTGAGTGAATGGATGGCAGAACAGGGTTAAGAACTTATTTAGAGCTGCGAGGGACACGAAATTGTAGAAAGACATGGTGACCAACGTCCTGGGCGACACAGCACAAAAAGAGAGATAATTCTAATCTATATCTAATCTATTTTAAACTATACTGAGCACATTTTTATCTTGCAAAATTGTTTTAATAGTGTAACTAGTCCATAATATTACCATTGATAGAGCACATACACACACACACATACATACATACATACATACATATATATATATATATATATATATATATATATATATATATATATATATATATATGTGTGTGTGTGTGTGTGTGTGTATATATATTTATTTATTTTAATCGGTATCACCTCATGTAAGTCAGTAAAGCTACTAAGAGTCAAGGGGTTACAGTGTGTGGAAGAATTAAGAAAAGAAACATTATTAATGAACGGGAAGAGGAACGAGTAACCCGGACAGTAGATAGCGATTTACATTGCATTTAAGTCTTTGAAGATTAAAGTTGGCCAGAAAGCATGGAATTCGAAGAGGGTTCCACAAGCTAGAAATGCGGGAAAAGAAACTTACTATAGAATTTAAGGTGACATTTCGCCAGTTCAACTGTAAATTGATGAGATCTCAACGTCAGTCTAGTACTGCGCTTAAATAAAAAAAAACCCTAGGTACCATAGCGAAGAGCTCATCCGTATAATTACCACGAAATAATTTATAAAAGACAAAGAGGCAACCTTACGGCGGTGGTAAAAAAAAACTAAAGCTGAGCCACCAGATGAAGTCCAACAATATTGCTAATTCTTCTTTGGATCTTATCAAGGATCTACAGGAAACTAGAAGGGGCACCAGACCATATGTGGCAGCAATATTCTAAGCATGGTAGAATGGTAGACTTATAGATATGTATGATATATTCTGGAGAGAAAAATTGTCTCGCATTACAGAGTGAACCAACTTTCATGGCAGCTGACCTAGTAATAGATTTAATATAGTCTTTTCACTTCATGTCAGCAGAGAACATTACCCCGAGAAGGCGCAACGAGTCACTTCCCTGGAGGTTAGCATCAGCCATGCAGAGGGAAGACAGAGAGTAGTCTTCCGGATGATTAAGGGAGAGACGTTTAGTTTTGGAGACATTAAAATTGACAAGCCATCTTTTGCCCCAGTTAACGACGGACTTGAGGTTGTTTGGGTAAACTACAAAGCAGACTTACATTTCTACCAATTTCCGGTCAGCTACCTTATATTGAATCACTTCTTTTGCAAAACATTCCATAGCTACAACGGATGAATTTTAAATTTTAAACTAATTACAGAGCACCTTCGTGAGTGTTTTTAAAAATCACCATCACAACGGAATGCTGATTTTATCATACTGACAATAAGTTTGTCTTCGTAAATTACCCCTGAAGATGATCTTAGAAATGATCGAAAGTACTTGGGTTAGAAAAAATACAGCGCTTTCCTTGATGAATTCCGTCTTAATCTGATTAGATAACTGGAAAGGATCAGTATAAAAATAAGTAGACATAATATGTCTACATTATTCAATGAAACATATTTGAATAAAGATAGGCTGCCTAAATACACACGCAAATACACACACACATACATACCCACGCACAAACACACATGCACGCGCGTGTGTGCGCGCACACACACACACACACACACATACACACACACACATATATATATATATATATATGAAATAAAACTTGAAATATTCAAGGATAAAGTGAAACAACATACGACTGAGAAAGGTTAAAAACCGCATCAAATTGTATGATATAATAAAAGAGAAAATGAGGATACTCGTCCGAATAATTGCAAAAGAAAATTGTAAAAAATGCTGCTGCTTCCTTGAATTCGATTTCGCTTGTTTGAGTGATTGGTTGTTGATAATGAGATGGTTCTAAGGTCACGTGATGAAACACTGTTGTCGTTCCCAGATCAATGGCAATTTATCTTGATAACAATTTGATTCGAATTAAATTGAAGGAAACGAAGCACACAATTGTTCACCCGAAGAGAAGAAATCTTCTTCACAATGGAATGACAGATTTGTCTCGTTTGTCTGCCAAAAAAAAAAAACAAAACAAAAAAACTGCATTTCCCTTGTGTCTTCCTTTTTAACGCCTACTTCTTTAAGACAAATGAAATAATCTTTCCTAAAGTTTTCGAATCAAAATAAACTCACTTATTTAGAGCTGTTCTCTTCCTTGCGTTTTTAACGTCTCTCATATCGGTCTCAAACCGGATATGATGAGACATATTCCCAGTCTCGTCTAAAAGAGGTTACGCACGAGACTGCACGAGACAACACGAAGCTGCACATAAAGATCGCTAGATGCAGCTTATGCTCGATGAAGACCGAAGAATATTTCGATAACTGTGTTATAAACAACAAAATTTAATGATCGTAATCGGAAATCTATGTGGATAATAACAGTTTATTCTAACAAGTTCTGAGCTACTAGTGTACCCTGAATTGAGAACCATCGATTAACTTTAATGACTTTGGCCTAATATTTCATTAAATGTATATTAAAATGGCCGCGAAACCTTGAAAATTGTATCTATTTGACATGATTACTTTGCATACTGCTTGAAATAATATAAGCTTTAAAGATACATCATTTTATATTGAAAAACCCAATTATTTCCCCGCCCCAAAAGCTGTTATTATAGCATATAAAAAATAGAAAGGGTGTGAGACAAGGATCTTATCACCGAACTTACTCAACCTTTACAATGAGGTGATCGTGAAAGAATTAGAAGTCGTACCAGTGTTTATTAGTGGTGGTGGGGGTGGGGAGTAAAATATTAACAACTTAAAATATATAAATGATACAGTGTTGATGGCAGAAACAGAACGAAAACTGTAGAAACGTCTACAGAAAGTAGTAAAGGAAAGAGAGAAGAAAGGACTAACCATCAATTGTAAGAAGACTAAATGTATGGTTGCTAGTAAGATGAACATCTCAAGATGCTAGCTCCAAAACCAAACAAGCACGACAAATGTAAATATCTGGGCAGTGTTTTAATAGAGAACAGAAATGTGACATCGAAATTCGAATGTGCATTGGAATAGTAAATGATGCCTCTCAAAAAAGATAAGCTTGTTTCTAATGACATTTTCCTATTTCTTAACGGGAAAATATTATGAGAAACAAAGAAAAGAATGTTGAAGCGTTATGCAATATCAATCATCCTATATGAAGAAGAGACATGAGGCAATAAAAATAGGACTGTACAGAAACATGCTGAGAATAACATAGACTGAATATGTTAGTAATGGGGAAGTTTTAAGGAAAGCGTGAAAAAGACGGTTATATTTAAAACTGGAAAGAAATAATTGAAATTTCTAGGACCCATATTGAAGAAAGAAGGCTTGGAGAAATGAACACTTAGAAAATATATTGAAGGCAAGAGAGACAAAGCAGCTTACCTAACAAACTTGTTTCAATGGATGGCAAAACAGGGAGATGGAGAAAAAAAACCTTACTAAGAACTACAAAATAAGAAGTTGAAGAGAGCCATGATAACCTACGTCCTGAGGTGACAATGCACATAGGAGAAGGAGAAGATTTCTGTGATGAAAAAGAAATTGAAATCTGTTATCGAGAACCTGTCTTTGTTTTGTATTTATTTATTATGACCGACTGGCTTATTTTTGTTTTCATTACTATTAGTGGATCTGTAGGTAGCATGGTAGCTTTTGATTGGATAGCCAACAAAGACACATGGCACAGTGGATAAAGGCGTTAGTTAGATCCAGTGACAAGACCCAAAGAATTGTGAGTTCAATACCTGGTTAAGGCAGTGGAGAGGGGAATTAACAGGAGATAACTGATAACTGGCATCCATTACACATGGCACGTGGAACTAAAACAGTCTACCCCAGCGAGCAAAATAAAGGCTTCAGTTCGACATTCCAATCACCTGAAGAAGACCGGAGCGTACAACGGCCGAAACGTTGTGATAAATATGGCAACAAAGATGAGGATGCTCGTCTGAACAATGTAAGTAGTGTATATAATACCTCATCTCAGAAATATAGACAGATAATGACTGTGGATATCTTTTATTGGCGCTGTTATATGCTAGGTTTTTCTTTCCACATAAAGATCAACATTAATTTGTGATATACAAAAACATAGCCGCCATTTGATTGTTTTCCTTTTTCTTTTACTGAACAACACAATGAACAACAGACAGGTATATCTGTGCACAAAATGTTCCACCTGATATAAACTTCTTCCTAAAGTGAAACGACATGCGCGCCTCGCCGTGGCGTAATGGTCAGCGAGACTATTCTATTTGACTCTTGATATTAAATAGGGAATCTGATTCTCACTGTCCCATACTTATGGCTTTGTATCAAAAATAAGTTTAGTAAATACAGGTTAAGAATCCTTTAACCTAAATTCTTAGGACCAGAAGTGCTTCGGTTTTCAGATTTTTACGGGTTTTGGAATAGAGGCTATTTAATTTGTATATAGTATTTATAAAATGAGGCAGCTTGGGAATGTAATCCAATAATAAACGCGATATCCCTTTACATTTCATAACACAGTTTATACATATACCCTAAAGGTAGTTTTATATAAATGATATACTCTGAAAGTAGTTTTATATAAAGTTTAATAAATTTTGTGTACATACAGATATAGGTAATAGCGCTAGTCATGTAATGCTCACATCGTGTTTTTAGGTGTTGAAACTAAAAAGTTCACGTAAAAATAATGTTTTGTACTTTCTTTATGTGTACGAAAAACATGATCACTATTTACAAAAATATATAGATGCAACATCAAACACTACTTCTACATCAAGTGAGAGAAACTGGAAGGAGAAGGTACATAATCAATGACATCTCTGTGAGCGAGGGAAGGAAAATTTGGTAAGCTATCAGTCTCTACCAATGATGTCGTGTTTTAATTAAAATGTTACAATACATACAGCTACAGTATTTGTATAAAAACAAAACATGGATTATGGTTACAGTTAAATGCAATGAAAACTGAAAAAGTCAGAATTTTATTTGTAACGTGGCAACGCAATAATCATATTATCGGTAGCCATGTTGCTTTCTGAAATTTTTGGCAAGACGTATCTACATCTGAAAAACTTTCGGATTTTGGAATTTCGTATAAAGGACTAGCAACATGGCCCGGCGTTGCCCGTGCTTGATTCAAAAATCGTACGACTCATACAGCAATCGCTATCACTTGACTTAAAATATTTTTGCCCTTTCTTGCCTTTAAAGGAGTGCCCTTTGGTGTGCTAATGTTGCTACATGCCTTACTTCTTGCCTATCTCACATTGCGATTTTTTTCTAAGCTCTACACTAAACATTAAATCTGTTACGAAAAAAGAATTAAACAAAATGAACACAAAACGATCAGCTTTAAAAAAGGACTCGTAACTGGAAAAACCGAATGAAAAAGGAATGTTAACAACAAATACTTTTTCACACCCAACCCAGTTCTGCGAAATCAGAATCGACGTTGAATTTAAGCAAGCGAATGAGCCAATTGGAGTAAAGTGCCATGCAGATTTAAATTTTTCCCACTTGTAACGAATGCAACTATCGATTTTTTTGCATGCTAGTATGCTAGTTAACATTTGTGTCAGTCAGCTGTTGGCTCTCACGCTGGCCAATAGAATCTTCCTGCCTATTCGTGGCAGCCAGCTATAAGCTCTCACTCTGGTCAGTAGAAAATGGCCTCAAACTACATGAAAATTGCCGTAGAAGCATGAAAAAATCGATTATTTCCACTATCGATGGGAGTTGGGAAATGCAAAGTTGGTCTTGTCCTTCCCGCTAACTTGGAGCATGTGCATGTAAATTTTGGTGCAAATCCGTCGAAAATTGCGGCCGTGCATTCGTTACACACACACACACACACACACACACACACACACACACACACACACACACACACACACACACACACACACACACACACACACACACACACATACTGCCTTTTATAGATAGAGATACTCAGTTTGTAATAGAAATGCTATAAAAGTTATCTCCCTTTTTGGGGGATAACAGTTAAGTAGTAAATTCATGGGAATAACAAAACTTGAAGGCAGATGTGTGTCGAAATGAAAAGATTATCGAATTTTTGGGATTCTTATTAAAGCTTTATCAAATCTGCAGTTTTGCGATGAAAATAATCCACAAATAGCAAAGGGACAACTTTTTTGAACGACAGTATGGTTATTTAGTATTAAACTAACAGAAAATTGAACTTTATGTGAAATTCCATTTTAGACAAAAAAAAATTGAAAAAAAATGACTCGTTTTAGAATAACCAAAAAACGTACAATGAAAAAATAGATTTTAAAAATAACGAATATAAAATAAAAATTTAAGATGCAACAAAATCGGATTAAGTAAATCCGTATGTTTTAATCGGACGAATGATGGCGGAAAAAATTGCATGTCTAGTTGTGAAAAACTGAAAATCTCGAAATAATTTCAATGGTAACGATCTTTTTGGAGATGGAGTCATTTTAAGAAGACGAAAGCAGAAAATAAGATAGAGAGAGAAAGAAAGAAAGAAAGAAAAAGAAAGAAAGAAAGAAAGAAAAGAAAGAAAGAAAGAAAGATAAAGAAGCAGATAGAGAGAAATAAAGATAAAGAAAGTGGGTGAAAGATAAAGAAAGAGAGAAAGAGGCAGAAGTAAAGATAAAGAAAGATAAAAAATAAAAGAGAGAGAGAGAGAAAAGATAAAGAAAGACAAAGAAAAATAAAAGATAAAGAAAGAGAGAAAAAGAAAGATAAAAGATAAAGAAAGAAAGAAAGATATAAGTTAAAGAAGAGATAAAGAAAAACAAAATAAAGAAAGAGAGGAAGAAAGAAAGATAAAATATAAAGAATGAGAGAGAAAAAATAAATGTTAAAGAAAGAAAGAGAAAAGTTTAAAGAAATAGAGAGAGAAAGAATACGAAAGAGAGATAGAAAGATAAAGAAAGAAAGAAAGAAAAAAGAAGAGAAATAAAAAAGAGAAAGAAAGAGAATTAATCAGTTCGTAAGGCATATAGGCTCTGTAAAAAAAGGGCACCTCTAGGTGGTGTAATGGTTAGCAAGCTTGTCTCGCTAGAACAATTAGTAGTGAGTTCGATCCTCACGGGGTGCCCTTTACTTTCGGCCGTATGCCACATCCAAGCTACGCTTGGTTAGCAAGCTTGTCTCGCTAGAACAATTACGGCTGAGTAGTGAGTTCGATCCTCACGGGGTGCCCCTTACTTTCGGCCGTGTGCCACATCCAAGCTACGCTTGGAAAATTACTATAGGCTCTTAAAAAAAAAGAAAAAAAAAGAAAGAAAATGTACCACATGAAAAAAGTCCTGGGTTCAAGAGATATCAGGTTCAAATCCAAACAAATTCGCACTGTCATTTAAAAAAAAAAAAAAATGCATCGCATAAAAAGGATTAAACGCTTCAAGTTCTTTGATTTCAAAATGGAGGCTGAACGTAAGAGCTGCTTTAATCGGGTTGGTCCTCGTTTAATAGATTTGTTCCAGTGATATAAATTATTTTTATTTTTGTTCATCGCTGAAATTTTCTTCGACTTTCTCTGTGATCATGTACCCACAATCTTGATTATCAAGGATTGTCTCACGCATCACAAAACAATCCTGTTTGGAGGCTAACAAGCGATCCAGCACATTTCCCAAGCGGTTTGTGAACCTCAGAAAAAATCTTTAATTCATTTTTAACGTAAACTTCGAAAATCTCTGAGGAGTATCCACACCACGTTTATTCTTTATTTCCCTGCGCTCTTTGTAAGACGTTGAAGAATACTTCATTGTTTCATTCACTTGTTGAAGAACAGTGTGAGAAATGGAACACACATGTGTGATAGATCTGTTATGGGATACTAATATGTTTGGGTAGAAATAAGTTACCATTATGTTAAAGGTATCACCTCCTTGGGTGCGATGTGTATAGATATTTTATATTAAATATTGATGGGCTCCTGGAATATTTATCCAACGCCTTAAAGACGCATGGCACAGTGGATAAAGGCGTTGGTTCGATCCAGGGACAAGACCCAAAGCATTGTGAGTTCAATACCTGGTTAAGGGAGTGGAGGACTTAGAGAGGTGAATTAACAGAAGATAACTGCTAATTGACATCCATTAGACATGGCACGTTGAACTAAAACAGTCTACCCCAGCGAGCGAAATAAAGGCTTCAGTTCGACATTCCAACCATCTGAAGAAGGCCGGAGCGTACAACGGCCGAAACGTTGTGATAAATATGGCAACAAAGATGAGGACAATAGTCCGAATAATGTAAATAGTGTAGAGAAATAAACGACAAGGCATGTTATTAATAAAAGTGATTACATGTGTACACACTTTTATGAAAGAAAAAAAAACACACACATTAAAACTAGCTTTAATAAGAATGTGCTTGTGTGTGTGTGTGTGTGTGTGTGTGTGAAACAACGTGTGTAATAGACACGTGTATGTATGTGCATGTGAGAGAATAGTCAACAGAAGTCCAAGTAAGCGAACGCTTAGTCTTTATCGACATCGACTGCATTTGGAAGCAAGAGCTAAAAAGAGAAAGAAATAGAATATCATTGCTCTTTTTGTAGGCTTAAAGAGCGACCCCACAGAAAGCGTTTTGGTAAAGCCAAATGCGATAACCCACAGATCATATCGTAAGAAAGGTCATCGATTTCATCCTGTCCTTTTTTTTTTCAATGTTTCCCAGTTTATTCCCTGTTATGGGACCGTAGTATGTAGGTGCTTTAATACTCTTTTAGACGAGGAAAATCAAGCAAATAGGCGTCAAGGTGAAACGAACCCGGACCAGGATGTCTGGTGAAAATTTCTCCCATGCGCTTTTGTTTCTAGTTAAGCGAATCTCAGTCTGGCGATGTGAGAAGAGTGATATGTCAATCAGTGACATTCCAGAAGCGGTCGGAACGTAATTCTATTATATTCGGTTTCCTTCTAACCCTAAATCCAACTACAAAAAGCCCGCTTTTCCTTGACAAGCAGTTAGGACATTGCTACCTTAGCTGGGTCTCTTTCGCTTGCATCTTCCGATTTTGCAGCCAGTCGACTTGGAAATCGATTGCCTTGTGTATCACTAATCTATTTAGGCTGAGTCGTCAGCAATAGTCGGCAGAAAAAAAAAACAATCTACTTCGGTGAAGTTTCATAACTTATTCGCATCTCAGCTTCCGTCGATTCCTGCTTAATGTCTCGGATATCCTTCCTATCCAGCAAAGATTTCCAGTAACTAGTCAAACAAAGCTTAAGTGATTATGAAGATTGAAGGGGAGATTGTGAAGTTTGAGCGGGTTTCAGGGGGTTATTGATCGAAGAGCAGTGTGACGTTTTGGAAGCAGCAACAATAGTGATAGTATCAGAGACAGTTATCCTGTCAGAAGACAGAGTAATAAAGTTAGCAATCACCTTAATTTACTTTACTTTGTTTTTTTTTCCAGGCTCTTAATCAAGAATTTTTATTTCTTCTCCAGTCTAGGACTGGTACAGCCGCCGTAAATTTTGACACTCGATGCATATAACCGTAAGGCCTCTTGTGGGCAGTGTACGTGTCGTCAAACACAAGAACTAAAAAGGACCGAGATCTCCCCGCTTGGTCTTTCTTAGCATCTTTATCTACCATCTTATTTCTGTGTTTGCCAATGGTGCCACCACGTTTTTGGTGATTTAGGTAGAAGTCAGAAGCTGATGGCGCGCATTGCCGGTTTCTCGACAGGGATCATCCACTTCTGTCACACAGCAGACAGGAAATCAGTCTTCACTGTCAGCATGCCTGTTTTCTATCCGAGGACATGATCGACAGTTTGCAACACCCAACATCCGTTTAGTTGGGAACAGAGTTGAAGGCTTTCCGGTCGATCAAAACGATTTTTCCTTATTGGAGGGAAATGGTGGTCAAGTGTGCCTGATATAAAGATAGGTCCATCGAAAACGGTTCGACGATGGCCCTTAACTTCTACATAGAGTTACGGCATTTTACTAAATATTTTTTTCTTCCAGATTTGGTTGGTTAATTTTGTTTAGCGTCATATCAACCGTTACCGGTTATTTAATACCGAAATCTACATATTTTGAACCTAATTTTATCGTTTCAACCAAGTATATTTTGAACGCAATTGAATACCTTCAGCTACAGATAAAATATATTGCTGGCAATTTTACTATGAATATGTATTGGTTGGCTGATTTTGTTTAGCGGCATATCAACCACTATGTGTTATTTAATGCCGAAATTTAAACACTTTGTACGTAAATTTATGCTTTCAACTACAGATATTCTGTACATAATTTTATATTTTCAGACTAGAGAACTGTTTTGTTAGATATAATCATAAAGTATAGCGTTGGTAATTTTACTATAAAAATATATTTTTATATTTGTTAAGTGTTGCATTGATTGTCTTTTTTCTATAAAAATGTATTGTTACTCATTTTATAAAAATGTACTGTTGATTTTTGTTTGCGGGGTGTCACTATTTGCTATAGGTGGGAGCCTAACAGGATGAACCTGGGGACAATAGCAGTTAAGAGGTGGTTCTTTCCTCCTCAAAACCTCCAGTCATCCAATCACGGACCTTTATCATCATATCCAGGTCGATTCTTTCAGACGTCGTGCAGCAGAATGTCTCAAAGATATAAATTTGCTCCTTTGACCGCTTGGTAAATAAACTTTCATAATCATGTAAGACATTTGATTTGATTACAGTGTTATGTGTTTTTCAGTCGACCACGATGCCAAGCACAATTCTTTTCATGATGACCGTTACTTCAGGCAGATCGACAAACAATCCACCCTCTTTGATCAGGTGAGTGTACCAATTCCAGGACATCGATTAAACAAGAAGAAAGAATTGTCCAGCTGTTTCAGGAGGTGAACAGCAATAATGGCACAGGTAAAAATGCCACAGGTAAAAGTGGCACACGTAAAAATGGCACAAATGAAAAACAGACTCTTTAAATCGATTAAAACTAAACACCAGTCTCTGTTTAATTACAAGCTATTTAAAATTAAGGATAATTGTTCTCTTTGAACTGCACTCACGTCTAAACATATTTAATATTATTGTATTCTTTTTCATAAATTTTAAATGTATGAATTTATATTAGCAAATGGAGGGAAAACAATTTTTTTTTTGCCAATATTAAAAGATAAATAAAAATGTTATATATGTTATATATATGTTTTTAAATTGAATTTCATTCGAAATCAACATTTTTGCCAATAGTTTATATTTTAATAAACTTATTTTTTCACTTGTGTCATTTGTACCTGCAACATTTTTACATAAATTCATTTAAAGTAGAATCAATGCTCGTCCTTTTCATGTGAAATCGTTTTTTTTTGTTTTTTTTTATTTTTTGTAATTTTCTACGGACTTGACTTTATTTTTTTCCTCCTAATCTCTTTTTTTTTTTTTTTAGAAATTATTTAATTTAAATAAATTTAATTAAAAACATTTTCTTCCTTTTAGGCTGCAAAAAAAGCTACATGGCCCTGTTATTCGGAGTAATTCCTGTTGCACAGCCAAGATTGAATTCGCTCAGGGTCTTTTTTCAATTAAACGAAAAAATAATCCGGAAACCCAAAATGTCAGCTAGTCGGTAAAAGAAGAAAAAAAAATCTTCATACATGATAACCATGTCTTTAATGTACACCAAAACTTTGTTATTTGTCGGTCTTGATGCATGTGTTTTCTGATTGGTCGGCAGAAAATTGCAAAATATTAAGTCAATCCCAAAATGTAATTTTTATCCTACTTTATATAGCGTTTCGGTGTTTTTCCAACAATTTTGCATGTTACTTTCTATTGTATTTGCTAATAAATTTATGTCTGCAAAATCATGTCTTTCTCTCCACTTACAGATACTATATGCAAATTATTTGCGATGTTCATTTCAAATTTTAGGTTAGTAACAGTAATAGATAGTTTTTTGCGTGCCAGTATATACAGGGTGTGGCAAAAGTCGCGCAGCATAGAGATTAAGGGATAGGTGTGAAAAGGACCTGTTGAGTGGCCACCGAAAACATCCAAACATCAAACCTTTGGGATTTTTGTCTGTGGGGCCACTTGAAATCAGTTGTTTATTCGACGCGCTCAAGAAATATTGAGAAACTTAAGAAAGAATTAAAATTGACAGAGGAAACTCTTCGACGTGTCAATGAATCATGCAGGCACAGAATTGAATTATCCCTATGGTGGGCGACTTTTGCCTTATTCTCCATTCCTGTCTCCATCTCTCCCTCTCTCTGTCTGTCTTTGTCTATATATATATATATATATATATATATATATATATATATATATATATATATATATATATATATAAAGAGAGCGAGAGGGAGTAAATAAAGACAGGAAAACTTAGCTTAAGATACATTTTCCTTTTGTCGTCATGTTGTTCTTTTACAGATATACTCTATCTGAAGTTTTTACACACACACATATACATACACAAATATATATATATATATATATATATATATATATATATATATATATATATAGTGGGTAGCAAAAGTACAGTCAAACATGGGTGTGGAAATATTATGATGTAGGGTTGTTTTTCCTCAAATGGAGTAGGAAAATTGAAAATCATCGAAGGAACAATGAATGCTGCAAAATACACTCAAATTTTGTCAACTCAACTCTTGAACAGTGCCACATCTTTGGGACATGGTCGTGATTTTGTATTTCAGCAGGACAATGACCCGAAGCATACTGCTAAAACAACTAAGAATTGGTTTAATGACATTAATGTTCTGGAATGGCCAAGCCAGTCACCGGATTTAAATCCAATCGACAATTTGTGGAAACTATTGAAGTTATGAGTTCATAAAAGGAATCCATTGAATTTAAACAAATTGAAGAAAATTTGTGAAGAGGAATGGGTTAAAATACCAACAAGTACCTGCAAGAAATTAGTTGAAGACTAAGGGAAACGACTGGAGGCTGTGAAGCAATGTTCGTTTAAATATTTTCTATCAGTTTCGTTGAAATTGATCTGTTATTTTTTGAGATATGTAAGAAAAACCAATGTGTTAAATACTTTTGCTACCCACTGTATATATATATATATATATATATATATATATATATATATATAAACTAAATTCACTTTTTGCACGGGGTATACGTTTCAGAGACTGCCGTGCAAAATATAACTGTGTTAAAAAATATACAGTGTACATATGAATATTAGAGATAAGTTCCTTCAATTATATTTAATAATAAAATGTTAATTTTCATATACAAATAAAGTAATTTTTTTAATTATATATACAAACACTCACACATATTTAGTTGGATTAATGTGAGTTTGTGACCCTGGGTTTCACGCTTTTTGCAATCTGACGCAAAGAGCGTGAAACCCAGTGTCACAAACTCACATTAATCCAACTAAATATGTTAGCTCTAACACTGATATTGAGCGCTTCCCAATAAATACCGTGCATATAATATATAATATATATAAATTTCATATATATATATATATATATATATATATATATATATATATATATATATATATAAAAAAAAATATATATATATATATATATATATATGAAAAAAATATAAAGGTGGCATGACGATTACATCTAGCATGAAAACAGCCTGTCGTCTCTAAGTGTTGACTTCAGTCTTCACTTTTATACATAAATACATACATACATACATACATTCATACATACATACATATATATATATATATATATATATATATATATATATATATATTTACAAACACACACACACACACTGGTTTTTAAATACGCTGTGATTTTGTTTTTGTTAGTTCTTTATATGATCCTTCATAACGTACCATAATCATTTTCAAATCACGTTAGAATTGCACAGCTCGTTCAACATTTCTAAGAAAATGATTTCCAAGTTTATTGGCTATTCGGAGGCCTTCTAGATGCTAACAATTGCAACCGTGCGCCGTCTGATGGAGCGTTTACACGCAGCCAGAAGTATGTACAGTGCATAGGTCCCGCCTATGTCGGATAGTGGAGGATCACTATTCGGAAAATAGATTGGATTCCATTTTACTTCGCTAAATTGTTACTTAATCACGTTACTCAGAGTGTCAACATTTTTGTAAATTATAATTGATTGATGTTACTTAATCATTTACTTGCCACTTGTAATAAATTCGATGGTCACACAAGGAGAGATGTTTAAACTGTGTTAAAGTAAAAATTAACCGGTTCTTTTTGTTGGACCGTGTTATTTCAAAACCGCGCAATAAAAAAAAACTGAGTGTACAAACACACACACGCATACACACACACACACACACACACACACACACACACACACACACACATATATATATATATATATGTATGTATGTATATATATATATATATAGTAACACCGTGATTCCCCACCTGATGAGACGTCAAGAAAAGGTTTTCCTTTTTTTGACGTTGAAACAAAAATGTACAATTTTGTAGTGGATATGTGCATGTTCTAATGTAACACTGCATAAGATAAATAAATATTTACCACTCTACTTCGTGTATTGAGCACCGTTTTTAAATTAATGTTTTGAACGCTGTAATCTTACTGTTCGTTCTCCTACACTTTGATATATATATATATATATATATATATATATATATATATATATATATATAGGTGCAGCAGAAATACACCTCACATTTTAAAGGATGACAAAAGTAACAAGGTAACTGGTATTAAAAAAATATTTCAATGTTTTTAATCAAAGAGCTGCATTTTTTATTTATTTCATTTTAAAAGTGAAAATCTCCAGATGGTGACCTCTATTCGCCATACAATCTTGAAGACGATTTCGAAAGCTTTCTATCACTCCAAGAGTCATTTCTGTCGGTATTTCTGTCACTTTTAGGCGAACAGCATCCTTTAATTCTTCAATGGTTGCTGTTTGATGTTTGCAGACGTTATCTTTCAAGTAACCCCAGAAAAAATAATCATAGGAGGCGAGATGAGGTGAGCGTACAGGCCACCCAATGTCGCAGATTAAGGAAATCAAATGTTCTGAAAACATCTCTCTAAAAAGCTTCAATTGATCTTCTCAGTGTGTGTGCGCGGTGACTCCATCCTGTTGAAAATCTACAAAGATCTACCAAAGATCTCTGAGTTTTGGTGCCAGAAACCTCGGCAGCGTCTTCACATACCATCCAGATGTTACTTTAACCGAATGGTCTTCCCCACCCCACTAAAAAAATAAGGGTCCATACACTAAATTTCGCAACTACACAGTAACTCGTTCGCTCTGTATAGTTTTTTCGTGAAGCTGTCTGCGGTTACTTTCCGCTCATTAGTAAAAATTCTGCTTACTGGCGCAGCCAGGGAGATGAAAATGAGCTCTCATCACTTGTGAGAATAACAACATTTACAGGAACATTTTGAAGAATATCGTCACAGCATGCCATGAGATTTTCTCAGTCGCGTTCTTGAAATTGTTGAACAACCATTAATTTGTATGGCTGGAACTTCAGATCGGTGTTTAAAATTCTTCTGACTGCTTGAGCAGACAGTCGAAAAGCAGAAGCATGTTTATGAGCTGAAAGTTTAGGAGATTGCAGAATAGATCGGACAGCCTGGGCATTATTTGAAGTTCGAGCCCTTCGAGGTTTTCAAGGTGCCTTTCTTTTAATCGCCGAATCTGTGACCCTGAAATTTTCAACCCAAAGCAGTATCGATTTTCTATCCGCAAGAGCATTATTCCTACGTAAAATCAAATGAGCACAAAAAGTTTTCTGTGTTGCAATTACAGCTTAATCATTTTTAAAAATACGTTTCAACTGCATGCATAGTCTAAACTATGATGGTAAATGACGATATCTGGAAAAGTGTAAGACATTATCTAGATGAAGACACCATTGACACTTGCCTAAATTCACTAGTACTACACAGGTGACAATTTAAAATGTGGGACTCACACACACACACACATACATACATACATATATATATATATATATATATATATATATATATATATATAAGAGTATTATAGTAATTTATCAAGTCTAGAATGCAGAAAGCACTGGATGGCCGTTTCGTACTATTTTGGGACTCATCAGCAGTGCGCGTCCACTACTAAGATTCGAACTCGTATCGTTTCGATACAACCAACTGTGCCAACGGGCCTCGGTGACGAAGAAGAAACTGAATAGACTCGATATAGCGTGGCTACTCACAAATTCCATGGTGATACTCATCCAAGTATTCATATATATATATATATATATATTGCAAAATTATTAATTACTTTATTGATATTAGGACTAATTTTTTCATCTGTGTTATTGCTAACCCAACTTTTCAGCCGCAGTGACCTCTGAACTTTTTCAAGTGTTTGCTGATCTGGATAACCTTCACGAAATTTCGGACTAAATCCTTTTTTTAATCGATTATTTTAATTTATAATCGAAGCGTTGGAAACATATACTGTTTCAAGGTAAATGCAGGTTAAAACCTATGTTTGATTAAAATTGTAATAATTCTAAAATAAATATTTTGATGAAATCGATCTATTATAGTCTCGTTGAGTTACTTGATAAAGGAAAAAGAACATAATATCAAAGCTAATCTTTTGGTGTCTGTTCAGTTACGTAAATCGACTCAAGCACTTTCTCTAGAAAATGAAAACAGTCTAGTTGTGATTCACGATATTTCCGATTTAAATCTGAATACAACGAGTTTAATTTTTTTTGTAACCTAGAGAAGGTTACGGAATAGAATAATCAAACGAAGGTTGGAAATGAATGACAATACTTAGGACAAGAACAACACATAAGATTCGCCAGCGTAGCGTAGTAGACAACTGCTAAAAGTGAGTCAAGTGAATTCCACAATTAATCTCAAGCTGCAGGATATCTACTAACCGCACCACGCGGTCAGATGAGGTACAAGTCCAAATTTAATGTGGGGTATCCAAGCCCGTAGGCTCGACCAAAATTCCCCGTAGACGTCGTATAAAACGGAGTCGGGGAGCTGTTTCCCGAAACGAGACTCTGCCCTTCGACATAGCCTCGTCTGGGGTCCTCTCAGCCTGGAGGCAGAGAGTTTGGCCAGCACAGCTGGAGACTAATCTCCAACTGAAGACCAACATACAGTATTTACTACTGTATTTATGTGAATAGGGACATACTCATTATTGTCCGTTGGTACGCTACAACATTTTTCATACACTTTCATAAAATCTAATAACGTTGGTCTTCCCAAACGACTTACATGTATAGTTTATAACATGGTCAAGTTTCATTCTATCGAATGAATTGAATATCCAGAAAGTAACAGTTTTTCAAGACAATTTCAATAAAATATTCAATATAAATAATATAAATTTAATAATTTTTATAATATATAAAATATTCAATATAAATAATATGAATTATCAATTGCATTTCTACAATAATCGTAGCACATGGACGAAGGGGAAGTGATCTTCGCTAACTATCCTAGTCCTAGTTAATCACGATCACGACCCATTCATCCAATACAATTGATCCATTTACCACAAGAACTCATTCATAACCATTCAATCCTACATGTACCACAATACCACAATACCACATATTCACAGGTGGAACCTACAAAAACACCTCATGATATAAAAATCCCAAAATACGAAAATAAATAAAAATTTTATGAAACATGAAATTAGCCGGGAGGGAATGAACCCCGAAAACTAACAAAAATTGAAACAAAAACAAACTAAAACAAAACAGATGTTAGTAAGACCCGTCCACCCCTCAAAAATAATAAGAGTGGCTACTGTATTCTGCCGATCAAGTAGCACATTCACTGATGAAGTGGAGAGGATAAAAATAAATGACGGAATGGGACACAGTTTTTCAAGACAAAAACATTCGAGATATGTCAGGAATCGGTCCATTGAAGCATGTTGACCTTAGTGTTATTTGAAATATTTGTACATAACCAAAGGTTGATGGCATTTCCATTCGAAAGAATTTAATTCAAATTAATAATTAGGCGCATTTATCACAATTCTCATTATTATTATTATTATTAATGCTATTTTGTTATTTCTTTTCTTTTCGAGTCGGCGAAACGGAAAACAAAATGACATTTGCATTGACAGAGAACGTGCTTTGTTCACGCTTGGAAAGTCAGGACGCTGGGGAACGGTGACTAAAAGAGCAGCAAATGTCATAAATGGGATTAATTCTTTCGCTGCCTCTAAAGGTTTCGTAATTAATCACCAATATTAGATTTGTAAAAGTCGACATGAAAATGGCCAGTAATGGGAGAAGACTTACTTCATTCTGCCAATCATAATTAGAACGGACGGAACTCGCTCCATCGATCGATCGATAGACGCACGGATAGAGAAAGAGAAAGAGAGAAAGAGAGATAAAGAGAGAGAGAAAGAGAGAGAGAAAAAAAGAGAGATAAAGAGAGAGAGAGAGAAAAAAAGAGAAAGAGAGATAAAGAGAGAGAGAGGGAAAAAGAGAAAGAGAGAGAGAAAGAGAGAGAGAAAAAAGAGAAAGAGAGATAAAGAGAGAGAGAGAAAAAAGAGAGAAAGAGAGATAAAGAGAGAGAGAGAAAGAGAGAGAGAAAAAAGAGAAAGAGAGATAAAGAGAGAGAGAGAAAAAGAGAAAGAGAGAGAGAAAGAGAGAGAGAGAAAAAAGATAAAGAGAGAGAGAGAAAGAGAGAGAGAAAAAGGGAGAGAGAGAGAAAGAGAGAGAGAGAAAGAGAGAGAGAGAGAAAAAAGAGAAAGTGAGATAAAGAGAGAGAGGGAAAAAGAGAAAGAGAGAGAGAGAAAGAGAGAGAGAAAAAAGAGAAAGAGAGAGAAAGAGAGGGAAAAATAGAAAGAGAGAGAGAGAAAAGGGAAAAAGAAGACTAGATGTGAAGGGAATAAAAATCAAATCAAAGAAGAAAACAAGGAAAAGGTCAGAATAAACTTTGCTTGCTTTATATATAAATCAATAGATAAACAGATATGAACAGGTTCATTGATCGATTCGTTTTCTACGGTTTAGCAACCCTTTGCCTCTTATTTTATTTAATGCCAGAAAATATTTTAGACTGTAAGAATTTTTTGTTTTGGAGATAATAATGGTTTAATGATAGAAGTCTTACGAATTAACCCATAGAGAGGAAAAGAGGCGGATTCATATCTTACCTAAGAGCCTCTGTGCGTAAGTGAACATAATGAACCTAACGGGAATTGGAACTCAGCTTTCGATTAACAATTCTGAGCCATTACCTATTACACCACCCGCACATTCAAGCTTACAGATCCCAAGTAGTCACTCATCTAGGTAATGACTAGGCTAAACGTTGTTTAACTTCTGTGATTGTACGTGAGCTGTTGTTTCAAAATGATGTGCTGTTTATGCCAGATCATGCGCTCTCTCCGAGAAACTATAATTAATATCCGTTGCCGTATAAAATACAGGTGGGCTCAGTGGGTGAACAAACACAAATATACCTGAAGAGGCGTCTGATACAGGGATTGTCTCGTTATCCTAGCAGACGGCCTTGCTCGGGAAACGTGTAGCCGGCCATTATCTATGTATATGTAAAATCGCTTTTTAAAAAGGTAATTAATTTGACTTTACTGAAATCGAAGTTTTATCAACCAGTTATAACTGCAGGATGAAATGAGATAATCAATGTAATCTTTGTAGCATTAGAAGAAAAATTTCCCAAATTAGAAACAATCGCCTTAATAGAGATTTCTTTGTTATAATTCGTTCAATCGAATTTTCATTATTCCCCGCTTTTCGCGTTTTTTCCTTGCTTTTGCTTCGTTCCTGCAAATCATATTTCTTTCCAGCCGCGTTTTCAATCTCCATTTTGCAAATCACATACCAGACTGTTTTGTATCCGAGGCACGCGAATGCTTCCAGTTAACTGACGACCACCAACGATGAAATAATTCTAAACCTGGTGCTGAGGATGTGCAGATGCTGACGTGAAAATTTCAGCAGTATTTGAGAACGCAGTTGGCCTGAAGAAAATTGTAAAACAATAATCGAAGAGAATTGGGTTGAAACTGAAATTTGAAAGTATAAAATGCAAGGAATTAAACCATTTGGAACTTTTTAAAAAAACGTTCATATCTATTAAACTTTGACAAGCAGAAGATGAGAATATTGTGTTGCACAATTTTCGCAAGTTGGGAGAGTTTGACTACCGAAAAATTAGCATTCAATATCCTAGTTTTACCTGGCCTTGTATATATATATATATATATATATATATATATATATATATATATATATAACTCACTTTAGACAGAGTGTGTGAGTCACTCTAAACACACACACACACACACACATATATATATATATATATATATATATATATATATATATATATCGAGAGACATATGGACGAAAATAATCAGATAGATAGAAAATTGTATTGAGCGCTTTTCATTAATTTAACTGTGCTTTTTTTTTACAAATATTGTATTTTATCAAAAACTGAATTTAAAAAAAAATATACAATTATACATACATATATACACACACACAAACATATATATATATATATATATATATATATATATATATATATATATTGCCTCACCGGTACCACAACTCTGAGTTTCATGCATATATATATATATATATATATATATATATATATATATATATATATATATATATATATTAAAGATAATAAATTCGTTGGTATGTAATCCAAGTGGATCCTAGTAATATAAAATATTAGAACTGATCCGCAAAAAGAGCTCAATGTATTTATTATACAGAGCAAATCTGATGTAGACAACAAAAACCAAATTTACCTCATATGGGGAATAGACCTATTTCAACAGACGAAAACTTCGTCAGTCTTATTCAACCCCAGCATATATACTGAGTTCGTGTCTGAATGAGAAATGTGTATGAATGTATATTTATTTGGCTGTATGTATTTACATTTTTTGTTTCAATACAATACCGAACATGTTGATATGTAGATAGATATTATAAATAAATATGAGTATGTAAACCTTTGTATATCTGTGTAAATGTCGTTGCATATAATATATATAGATATGTGAATACGTCATTGATATTTGTGCGTACATTTGTATTATATTTGAAACTACATATTAGATGTGTATATCTGTATCTACATTATAGTTATATGCTTGTATTTGAAGATATGTATGTGAAATGTATATATATATATATATATATATATATATATATATATATCGTAGTTTTAGCTTCCATTTTTGAAACATGGTTAGAATTGTGTAGCGAAAAAACACATTTTAAATAAATCAATTTATAATATCAATGCTCTGTAAATTTACATTGAGCACTATTTTGTAAAAATATAAATATCTATAAGAACACCGGATTATATATCTTACTGTTCTTTCTTTTCATATATATATATATATATATATATATATATATATATATATATGCAATTTTTTATATATATTATTTATATATTATATATGCGCGGAACTTATTGGAAAGCACTCAATATCAGTAATAGAGCATATTTAGTTGGATTGATGTGAGTTTGTGAACCCGGGTTTCACGCTATTTTCGATCGTCAGATAAACCGATTAATTTTTAAATTCGGTCATGTCACTGAATTAAAACCGTAGATAATTTTATATGTTTGTAAATTTGACATGATTCTTGTATGTCTAAGTGGGTATCGGTTGGTAATGTGTATTCGTAATTTTGCATGTGCCTGTCTAGTGGGAGTTCTGATCTCTTCATCTTTGTGTGGTCAACTTGTTACTCAGGTTGTCACATGGTTCTATTTTATAGTAGGCCTCTTTTAGCACATATTCTTTGTATTAGATAGATATAAGTTAGATTCTTTAAGAATGGTTTCAAAGAAAGATGGTGATATAAAGTAATATCATAGGCGTGTGTTAAATAGTTAGTAATAATGGTATTATTAAGTTTTCAATGTATTTTCTCCCGAACGAATTATGTTCTTTTTTTTTTAAAATTATGGTGACATTAGTGAAATCAATGCTATGTCCGACATCTACAATCACGTATTTTTATTAAATAACATCTACAGCTAAGCTGTGACTGAATAAAGATGGCCTCTGAACTTGGATCCCACACTTAGGGAACAATTCTATGTGTACACATACTACGCATGCATCGTTTTTAAACGAGTCCAAACTATTGATGTGCAGTTCATGAAATAAAGTTGCTATGACTACAACTGAACGTTAATAGACATTTTGTTTTCCAGTTTTGGTCTCTTTCAGAGGGAATCTGTTGCCTTAGCTTTTCTGTTTATGATTTCATCATCTTGTGAAACAATTGAATTTTATTTTGTTAGAGATCTGTTTAGGTTTTCCGTTATATCCCCACTGTTGTAGATTTCATTTATTGTTTCTGTAATCTTGTTTATACCGAAATCAGCTAAGGCAGCCAGTATCTCTATTACAATTCCGTCTGGCCCTGCCGCCTTTTTTCTGTTCAATTTGCCCATTGCATCTTCCACTTCGTTTTTTAGTATTTTCGGCCCGTTGGTATTTCGCTATATGGTTGGTTGTTCTCTTTCGTCATGAAAGCGTTCTCCAATATATTCGTTCAAGCGCTGAAGAATTTCTTCTTTCTGTAATATGAGCGTCCCGTCATTGAATTTTATTCACTCTTTTGATGAGTATGTCTTTTGTCCTGTTAGTTCTCTTATTTTTTATGCATATCTCCTTTATCTGTGGTACTCATTCTTTCTATTTCTGAGAAGACACATCCTTGTCTTGCACCCCTTTCTATTTTTGCATATCTTCTGTACTCATTTTCTATCCGTATGCAGGCGGTGTGCTGCCAGTATAGGTTCTTCATTATTCTAATATCCTCCCCAAATATATCAAGGTGGCTGAGCAGTTCTAAAAGATCTTTGTGGTGTAATTTATCGAACGCCTTTGCGTAATCTATAAAGCAGAGGTAGACGTCCTTCTGAATCTAAGTTTTGTTATATGGGTTCATTAGACCGATAGTCCAATGGAGTTCACATTCTATGAAAATAGATATACTTAGCTCTTCTGGTATATCACCACTGTTGTAGATTTAATTTATTATTTCGGCGATCTTGACTGCCGGTATATCTATTATAATTCCGTCTGGCCTTGTCGCTTTGTTTCTGTTCAACTTGGCCTGTGATTCTTCTACTTCGATTTTGAATATTTTCGGTCCGTCGATATTTCAGTGTATTATGTCTTTCGATGTGGGAGAGTTCTACGATATATTCCTTTCATCTCTGAAGTATTTTTCTTTTTCTAATATCCTTGTTCCGTCCATGGATTGTATCCATCCTGTTGATGGTACCTTCTTTCCTGTTAGTTCTCTTAGTCTACGCAAAGGAGTTCGACAAAGTACGACATAAAGATCTTTTAGAGCTGCCCAGCAACTTTGACATGTTCAGGAAAGACATTAGAATAATCAAAAATCTCAAACCGCCTGCATACGGATAAAAAAATTCAGCAAATATACAAGAACAGAAAGGGTTGTAAGGCAAGGATGTGTCTTCTCACCGGACTTAGTCAACCTATACAGCGATGCAGTTCTGAGAGGACTGGAAATCCTAGCAGGGTTCGTCATTGGCGGCCACCATCTTAATAACATAAGATATGGAGATCACTCAGTGCTGATAGCAGACGCGGAAAGGAAACTACAAAACCTTCTACAGAAGGTAGCGAAGGAGAGCCGGAAGAAGGGACTAATCATAAACTACAAGAAGACAGAACGTATGGTCATCAGTAAAAAGCTGAGCCCAAAATGCAATTTACAAGTTGAGAACACTAAAATAAAGCAGGTTCAGAAATTTAAATGTATGGGAAGTGTTCTGACAGTTGATGGAAAGTGCGGCTCTGAGATCCGAAGACGCATTGGGATGGCCAAAGTCATATTCCAAAAGCTAAGCAGAGTATTAAGAGACAGGAAAGTTTCATTAGAAACAAAGAAAAGAGTACTGTGCTATGTGATATCTGACCTCTTGTATAGCAGTGAAAGCTAGATAATCTCCTCAAAGATGAAGAAGAGACTCGAAGCAACAGAAATGTGGTTCTACAGAAGGATGCTGAGGATAACATGGACGGAACATGTGAGCAAAGACGATGTTTTGGAGAGAATGAAAAAAAAGAGGAAACATACTTAATATCAGGAAGAGGCAGCTGAAATTTCTGGGATACGTAATGAGGAAGAAGGGCTTGGAAAATCTGACACTCACAGGACGGATTGAAGGAAAGAGGGACAGGTGAAAGCAACGCGTGACATACTTAATGGGCGGATGACAGAACAAGATTTGGGAGAAATAACAAAAAGACAAAACTTATTAAGAGCTACAAAAGATAGGAGGAGGTGGAGGGCCATGATCGCCTACGTCTTGAAGGAATACGACACATAAAAGAACTGCTCCTTCCTCATCCGGACACAAATCTCAATGCTGGATGTTTAAGCACCAAATGAAGAGCAGGTTTCAATCCCAGGATCAATATATATATATATATATATATATAGAGAGAGAGAGAGAGAGAGAAAGAGAGAGAGAGAGAGAGAGAGCAAGTAAGTGTGTCTCGCGTTAGAATGGTTTCAGACACATGGACGGACAAACAGAATATGCCGTTTATTTATTTAGATATAAGAGATATTTTAAAAGTTCATGTTAACAATGGCGACAGTGTTGACGAAAGGTTACGTAAACTTCCAAGGATTATACAGCCTCTTTCATTGATATTTCAATTCTCATTCTCATCCACCTATTGTACAGAATATCAGTGGCACAGAATTTATGTTAACGTAAGTGAGTTTACGAAACCAAAATGAAGAATTAATTGCTTATTCTTGAACATCCGATTTCTTTCGTCCAATTAGTACAAACCTACATCATATTCTTATTTGCCAATCACTAAAATTATTTAAATGGTTGCACTAAGTATATTGTTGTCTCTTACTACGAGTCTATTGACTGTGGCTTTTAGGTCATTTTACATCAGTTCTTCATCATTGGTGATTTCCGGCAACTTTTCTCCTCTTATGAATTACTAAACATTACTTTGAACATTTGACTAAATTGTCAAATCTATAAGCGGAATGAGTAAAGAAGAAATCAGAAATCTTTTTTTCTTCTTTTATAGTCACATTGATATGAAATATGCTTGAAAAAAAAAAAAAAAAACAGAACTTAGGAGACTGTGTTGCGTAAATCCACAAGTGTCGAAAGTGGCTCTTTGAAAATTAACATCAAATTATGCTTATACATCAACACGTCGATTGATCTTTGGTACCAGTAGAAAATACGCAACCAATCACCAAAGACAGAACTTACGATTTCTTAGATTTTATCCTCCATTTCTTCTATTATTTTCTTTAGTTGAGTTGGTTTTCTACTGTAGAGCAATGATTAGATGATCATTTGTTGGTTCGATCTTTATTGGAGGGACCCCTGTTTTCTTGAACCAAACTAAGTAAATCTTAATATTTTTCCCCTCCCACATATTTATTTCGGGTACCCATTGTTTTTGTTGGGTGTGGGGTTAATTGCCGCATTTTTCTTGCTTTAGTTTTTTTTTTCTTTTGTTTGTTGCCTTACATTCTTCATCGCTTATCAAATTCGTTCTGTTTTCTTTTAGGGTCTTTCAGTTTTCATTTTCCATTCATCTCTCTTTCCTTCTCTGCATCCGTTTCCTTTCTTTTTCATTTTACTTCTCTCTTTATTTCTTATATTCTTCTTTCTTTTCTTATTTATTACTTTTGATTACATTCTTTCTTTTTATTTGTCAATGTTTACTTTCTTTTTTCCTTTCTTTTTCTTTCTTTCTTTCTTTCTTTCTTTCTTTCTATTTATAAATGTTTTCTTTTTATTACATTCTTTCTTTTCCTTTCTTTCTTTCTTTCTTTCTTTCTATTTATAAATGTTTTCTTTTTATTATATTCTTTCTTTTTATCATTTCATTCCTTTTCACTGTGCTTTTGTTTTTTGTTTGTTTTGCTTACATATTTTTTCTTTATATTTCTTTCTTATATTTCTTTCTTTTTCTTCCCATTCTCTTTTCCTTGTTATATTTTTTCATTTTCTTTCTTTTCTCTTTCTTTTGCTTATTTCCATTTTAATTACATTTTCTTTTTCTCTACATTATTCCTTATTACGTTCTTTCATACTTTTCATTTCAAATTGTTTGTTTGTTTCTTTCTTTTAACTGCATGCCATTTCTCCTGTCAATAATTTATAATCTCAACATTTTTTCCTGCTGAAGTGCCAGACCCTAACCTCAATACGTTCAAACTGACATTTATCGAACCCATTTCGATCAACCGTCGTTTCTTTCACTAAATCCATAAAGATCAACATTCAGCCACCCGACAAAGTTCAGTGAGAAAAATAAAGAGACCATTGCTGTCTAAAATGTCAATTGCGTTTCTATCAGACGATTGCGCTTGGGACTTTGAGATTCGGATACCAGAAACAATTTGCCAATGAAATCGCCGTCGCTTCACGTTTTCATCATCTGATGGTTAAAATGTGGCATTTGGGAATTTGGAACTAACTTTCCAGACGGTGTATATATCTTTTTTATTATTCTATTATTTTTTAACCATAAACGACCATGAAAAACTTTGACTGAACCAAAATCAGTCGGACATTGCCAAATGAATATAAAAGCATCAACATAAAAAGAGAACATCGAACAATTTAATTTGAACAACAGTAGCTTTCATTGATTGCTATCTGAAAGTTCTCGAAATTTCCAAACATATAAATGTCCTATGGAGTGTGCAAAACGCAGACCATTTCTAGCTAAGTTTATTGATCAGCTATAGAGATGCAAGATAGATTACACCCATAGATCAGAGATTACGCAAAAGCAGTTGATAAACTACGGCACAACGATCTATTTGAACTGCTATAAAAAAAACTAGATCTATTTTAGAAGGATATTGGAATAATCCAGAATGTATACCGTGAACAGGGCTTCCCAAACTTCTTTTCTCTGGGTCGCATTTTCGGAATTAAAATTTGCGCGCGCCTTACCAAATTTTATTTGATAAAAAGTACATAAAAAACAACAACAGAGTGTTAAATATATAACACAAATAACTTACAATATGATTAAAGTACACAAATTTAATGAAAGGTATGAGCTTGTTTTTGCTGAGTAATCTCCTTTATATTAGACCTAATTTGAGATAAATAAACTCATCTCCTTATCAACACAAAGAAGCCTTTCATTTTTATTTTTATTTTTTTGATATTTGTCAGAACTGAAAATGCTTGTTCACGGCAATATGTCGTGGTGAACTGTAGATGAATGTATAATGCTTTTGAAGTGACACATGGGTATTGTTTTTGGTTGTATATCCAAAAAGCGTCCAGTGGTACATTCTTGTGTTTCCATAATAATATTTTAAATTTTGAAATCATATTTATGTTTAACATATGAAGTTTTAAAAAAACTCTTTCTAAATCTTTGATTGTCTTTCAATCATTCCGCTTCGCTTGCTATCCTCTTCCGGCGCAACTGTGAAACGCACCGCGCCGTTTGGGAACTACTGGAGTAAGTATGCAAAAACAGAAATAGGCGTAAGACAAGAGTGTGTCTTCTCATGAGACTTATTCAGCCTTTACATCTAAGCGATCTGAACGGGAGATGGAAACCGTAGCAGGATGTATTATCGGTGGAGACATTCGTAACAATATAAGATACTCAGGTGATACGGTGTTGATGGTTGATACGGAAGAAAAACTACAGGATATCTTAGACAAGATAGTAAAAGAAAGCAAGAAGAAAGGACTAATTATCAATTGTAATAAGACAGAATGTTTGGTTGTCGGCAAGAGAAAACGTCGAAGATGCGAACTACGAATTCGAAATGTCAAACTCAAACAAGAACAGAAGTTTAAATATCTAGGAAGGGTTTTAACAGAGGATGGAAAATGTGGCACCGAAATCCGAAGCTGCAATGATCTCCAAAACTAAGCAGATGCGATGAAACATGAATTTCTTCTTTGGAAACAAAGAAAAGAGCGCTGGTATGTTAATATCAATCCTGACATGAAGCAATGAGTGCTGGCCAAATCTCATGTCTTGAGAAAGCATGAGAAATTTAATTCTACAGAAGGATACTGAGAATATCATGCCCGGAACGCGTAAGCAACGAGGGAGTTTTAAGAAAACTAGAAACAATAATCATCTTTACTTAAAATCAGAAAGAAAAAGCTGACAATACTGGAAAACATAATGAGGAAAGATGGTTGGGGAAATCTGAAACTCACAGGATATATCGAAGGCAATAGAAATAGTTTGAAACAGCGAGTCACCTACCTAACAATCTTGTGTGAATGAATAACATAACTAGGAATTGAAAGGATAATAAAAAACAAACAAATCTTTGTAAGAGCTACAAAGGATATGAAGCTGCGAGGACATATGATCGCCCACGTCTTGAATGGACATGATACATAAAAATGTGTCGGAGTAGTCGGGATAATCGAGTCAATGTGAACGATCATCTCCTTAGCTGAAATAATATGTGCTTCGCCGGGGCTAAATATGGTTTTGAATTGAGAGTTTTTTTTTCACCTAAACCGGTTGCCACCTAAGGCTATAGAACCCAGTCTATCTTGCTACTTACCTATTGCTGTGAGGAAAAGAGATGGTTTCATACCGTGCCTAAGTTTATTAGCACATAAGTGAATGTAATGAACTCAACTGGAATTCAAACTCAACTGACTGATTCCTCAATCCGAGCCACAATTCATTACTCTTCTGTGCTTCATACAGGAAGTAAATAGATATCCAAATGCTTTAGTTTTCTCTTTAGTTCAATTGTACTCATAAGGTATATAAATCTAGACACTTCCCTTTTTCATTTTCTGAGTATCATTGCAGAAATGTCTTGGTGAGATGACATACTTGCAATCGAACTGACCTTACGTTTAGTTACATTGCTTTTCAAAGCCTCCAATTAAAAAAAAAGGTAATAAACTTTCAATTTTGCCAACATGTGAACACTGAAGAAGTATTTCACTAAGAAGTTATTTGGTAATATATGTGTAAAGCAACCATATAAACAATTATATTCAAATGGAAACATAAAAGCAAATCTGTACGTCTATTTCAGTAGTTCTCAACGTTTGTTTTTTTTTTAACTCATGAACCATTTTTACTCTTAATTTTTTTTGTCGACCCCCATAACCTTCCGATGAAAGGAAAAGCTTATTTTATTTTTTACTAATAGATAAGTTTAGGAATTGTATTATAGAAATAGTAAATGTATATGTTTTATTTTGAAGTAAAGCAGATGAAAAGTAAACTTGCATTTAACAACCATATACTATGGTACATTTATATACACTAGTAAAATAACTCATAATAAACTTGTTATATCTCAGGTTGTTGGGATGAACAAAAACGAATGAAAATAAAGACAAGTGATTTTTAACACATAATAAATCAACTTTATTCCTTTATTGCCTGAGAACAGCAAGGATTTAAACCATGAATTCTACGTGCGTGTCAGCTTGTCACCATGTTGAATTCAGAAATTCCTTCCCAGACAAGGGAAGTAACTTGTTTGTATTTTGAGTTATTGTTCTTTATAGGGGAAGTAAGTTAGCATCCCCAAACGAAACCATTTTAAAATATGTAAGTATTAATTTTTTTTTAAAAAGTGTACATTTATTCAATAAGATCCCTGTGAGTATTTTTATATCGATGTCAATTATAGTCGAACATCACAACTTTTTACAAAGTCGAATCTATTACTATATTAATTTATATTAATATATTAATATTTTATTTTTTAATATTTAAAATCAATATTTATATATATAATCCTTCCTTTATATATTCTTCTCAGTTTTTATCCGGCAGAGTTAAAGGGACGCTAACTTACATCGCTTGATCTCGTTTTCTGCTAGTTTTAGAGCTGTTTTTCAATTTTTAGTATTTTAATATGGCGCAGATTACTGTAGAAATTCCAATTTTGAGTTGTAACAACCTTTCGAAGCGAAATTCCTCACTGAACAATTAAAATATGACCACAGACTTCCAATTTGCAATTTTTGTGTGTGGAACCCCAGTAATATTACATTGACACCCCAGTCTCCATATGCACCCTGGTTGAGAACCTCTGGTCTATTTCATAAAAATTTGATGCCTCACTAATATTAATAGAATATGCCTGAAAATATATACTTTTAGCCTCTCTTTATTGGTATCTGTGCAACCAATTAATGAGCAACTCGTTTGTTTTCAGAACAGAAACTTACCTCGAATATTTATTTCCTTTCCTTTTTATACTTTCATTATTGTATGTGACTGAACGCAGAACTTTGCGTTCGTCTTTTGTTCTCCATTTTGAGGTCCAAATTTAATCACTATAATTCTTGAGCTATAGAAACGTATACTTCCAATACGAGAAAGTGTCGATAGACTTTGGTTCAACTGAATCTATCAAGTTATAAAAATTATTTATCTATTCACAAACGCTGAACAATTATAACATCAAAATGAATGAAGCCATAACAATAAAAGGATGACAAGCAGTGGCATGGACATCTATCGATTCCTTCACCGGGATTCAAGATACATTGCTTTATTTTTCTCAATATGAATTAATTTGATATATGAGTATTTAGAAATTTTTATTTTAATGCCTTCAAATACATTCTTCGTAAATTAACCTTAAAATCTTGTGACTATCGATTATGCTTATTTGAAAGCTTTCTATCAAAGTTGTCTATTAACATCTTAAATTCTAACTCAGATAAAAGTTCCGAACGATTTAAACAAAATAAATTTTTTAAAAATCACATAAGTATTAAGACGTCTGATTCCTTGAAACATTATCTGCGAGGAAATGGTTGTGTAACTAATAAGCATTTTGGAATAATAATAATAATAATAATAATAATATAGGCGAGTGAGTTTAATACTAGAAAGCGAACTTAACGAGGCCAGTAAAATGAAGGCTATCAACACCTTAGCTATACCCTTAGTAAGATACAGCTTCAATATTATTAAATGGAAGTTGAGTGACATTAAATGATTGGACGCCAAGATCAGAAAAACACTTAACCAAATGAGGATGCACCACCCGATATCAGATGTTGATAGGCTGTACGTGCCAAGAGCTCTGGGAGACCGAGGTCTAATCCAACTGGAACTAACTCTAAAAAAATACAACAATCGGACTGGAAGCCATTCTTACAAAAACCAATGACCCTCTTCTACAAATACTAAAACACTAAAACCACTCAATAAACAAAGAAGTTGCACTCTTCAAGAAACAGCTTAATATACCTGAAACCCTACCAGCAAAAGAACGAAGCGATAACCATCTACGTCAAACAGAACAGAAAGCAAAACAACTTGGCCAAATGAAATTACAAAAAAAAAAAAAAAAAACTATGAGGACAAGGCGTTGCATGGCAAATGCTTAAAGAAAGAAAGAAAGAAGCAGATGTGAACCAAGAGAAAACACGTCAGTGGCTGAGATGCACCGGGTTGAAAGCTGAGATAGAAATTCTAATTATTGCAGCTCAGTACCAAAGCCTCGCAACCAGATCCTATCACTGTCACATAATCAAGGATGGAAATAATCCGAAATGCAGAATCTGCAAACATAACAAGGTAGCGATATATGTGCACTGGAAGACATGCAAGAAGCACGAAAATCGAAACCATTGAGAGATGGTATGAGCACCAACCAGACGTAGTTACCCAAAATAACAATGTAACTATCCTCTGGGACATGCCAATTTAAACTGACAGAGAAATAAAAGCCGACAGACTTAAGTGACAAGAAATTCAGAAAGTGTATGCTCACTGACACAGCAGTACCTTCTGAGAGAAACACCTCCATGAAAATTATCGAGAAATTGTCCAAATATAATGACCTGGAGATCGAGATTAACAGGATGTGGGGAATGAAGACTGAGACTGTGCCAATAGTAATCGGAGCACTGGGCCTCATGAGAAAAAGGAATGGACAATTTTACTAACAGTGTTCCAGGTAACATTAACATACAAGCTGCTCAGAAGATCACCATACTAAAAAATGTCAATTAAATGCTATCAATTAAATGACAATTCTCCGATAGGGCCTAAGGACTATAGTTTAAACCCGGTTCTACAGGTTACAAAGCAGGAAACAAAACATACACAAACAACAACAACAATAATAATAATAATAATAATAATAATAAACTGATCACGTCTCTCTTGACGAAGCGTACTTACTCTTTTCTTAAAGCAAACAACATTCTTCCACTGGAACAGAAGGGATGCTGGAGAGGTTCCTATGGTTGCTAAGATCAACTAATGATAAACAAAATGATCTTGGAAAAATCGCAGGAAACGAGGTAGAAATCTTAGCATAGCATTGATAGATTACAGTAAAGCCTTTGATAATGTGACACACTCTTGGATCCTTACGACTCTGGAAATGTACAAAGTCTCCCCTCTCCCCTCTGATAGTAAATTTCCTTAAACTCAGCATGAGAATGTGGAAAACTAAATTATACCTTAATCACACTAAAGAGACTGCCACTTCCAACCATCTGAATATCCGATGAAGAATCTTTCAAGCAGATTCCCTCTCACCGCTTTTATTTTGTTTGTCCTTAAATATTCTTACGCATGAACTAAACAATAATAATTCCTGTTAAGAAAGGTGAAATAGGGAAAAAGCTAAATATTAATCTACGCCCAGGCTTTTTTCCTTATTCCACATTTCTTATCAGAATTACTATTCTTCCAAACAAACGTACAGAACAGTATCAAGAAATCAAAAGAAAATGATTGAATCTGTCTACACAGCAATAAAAACAATATCTCCACACGTGACAGTAATTGACGTAATTTTCAGTTAACAGTATGAAAATAGCGTTCTCTAACTTCTTCCAGTTGCTAAGGACATTTTGTTTTGTTATTATTACTTACTTTGTTTAATAAATTCATTTTGTTTTGCCTTGAAAAAGTCCACATCGGACGAACGCGTTGGCACTTATTACAGTTTTCCTATTGTCTTTTACATTTATAAACAATAATAGCTATGGATGCAAACTAAACAAGAAAGTATTCAATCACCTACTCTGCATGGATGATCTCAAACTCTTTAAGACAGCAATGAGGTGAAGGGTCTCCTCAATACTGTAAAATGTTTCAGTGGTAACATCGGTGTGGATTTCGGATTAGATAAATGTGCAAAAGTAACATTCAAGAAAGAGAGACTTACAGAAACACACTCAATAGATTTAGATTTTGTCGCAAAGATTAGGGAACTGGAACAAGAAGCTTATAAATACCTAGGAGTCAGCGAAAGAAAATGGAATACACAGTACACAAATGAAGGAAAAAGTAAGAACAGAATACTACAGGCGTGTGCGTCTGGTATTGAATTGAAAAAAAAACAGAATATCAGCCATAAACACCCTGGCAATACAGTTTTAACTTGCTTAACTGGACCATAGCTGACATTAAGCAAATGGACGCCAAAACGAGAAAGCTTCTCACCTGCCACCGCATGCATCATCCCAAGGCTAATGTTGATCGTCTGTATTTGCCCAGATCCGAAGGAGGGAGAGCATTAGTTCATCTAGAACTGTCTTACGAAACTATAAAAATCAGCCTTCAAAGACACCTGGAAACTACAGAATATTGGATGATTATCGGTGTCAATGAACATGAAAGAAGTAATAAACTTTATTCAGGAGTACAGGAAGCCAAAAATTACAAAATGGCGTTTCAAATGGGTGAAGAAATGCAAGTGAGGCATAATATATCGACTGCAGTTGCAAAATACTTATAAAAGAAATCAAAGGCAAATGCAACCGACCAGTTACAAAAACGATAGCAAGATAAACGGCTTCACGGTCAATATTCTGCCAGTACCAAACAAGCTGATGTAGACAAACCCCGTACCTATCAGTGTCTACATAGTGCAGGGTTAAATGCTAAAACCGAAAGTTTTATTCTTGCTGCAAAGGAACAATGCATGCTAACTAGAAATTACCAAGCACATATACTGAAAAATTGTCTCATCCCCAAATACAGATTCTGTGATAAATATCCGAAACAATTGATCATTTTGTATCAGGTCGGACGGTATTGGCAACCACTGAGTATAAAACCTGGCATGACAGATTGGGCCAATATCTGCACTGGAAAATTTGCAACCTTTACGGAAAGGAAAATACAAGAAATTAGTATGAACACCAGCCAGACCCGATTACGGAGACAGGACCTGTAGTAATTTTGAGAAAATCGCACATTGAGAAAATCGCACATTGAGAAAATCGCAGTGAAGCCGAGTATCCCATCACTTCGGAGGTCTGTGTTGCTTGTCAAATATTCTACGAAATGTGTTCCCTATCTAAGTTCATATGACTTGCTGGAGAAGGGCAGCTCGGTATGGTATAATGGTTAGCAAGTTTGCCTTGCTAGAACAATTACGACTAAGTAGTGATTTCGATACTTACTGGGTGCCCCATACTTTCGGCCTCGTGCTACATCTAAGCTACGCTTAGAAAATCACTAAGGGTACCTCGAGGTGGTGTAATGGTTAGCAAGCTTGTCTCGCTAGAACAATTACCACTGAGTAGTGATTTCGATCCTCACTGGGTGCCCCATACTTTCGGCCTTGTGCCACATCTAAGCTACGCTTGGAAAATCACTAAGGGTACCTCGAGGTGGTGCAATGGTTAGCAAGCTTGTCCCGCTAGAACAATTACGACTGAGTAGTGATTTCGATCCTCACTGGATGACCCCTACTTTCAGCCTTTGTGCCACATCTGAGGTACACTTGGAAAATATCCATGACTTGCTGGAGAGAATTCATAGCGCAAGTTCTCCACTTGAAAACGAAAACCCTATTAAAAATAACAATAGATAAAACTTAAAATTAATATTTATATTTCATGATAACATTTGATAACCTTAACATTTAATAATAATAATTTATGAGGATTTACGACATTCTACTTTTATCACAAACTTTGTAAATTTAATTCAAATGTTAGGAAATTGATCGGAATCGATTTAAAAATTCCCTTGCACAATTATTCTCTTTTTTATTGTTATTGATGTTGACATTTCAAAAAAGAGGTTAACTGTGATTGACCTTTCTATCTAGTTCTATCTTTTCCGTACACTTGTTCTCATTTTTCTATCTCTGTCTTCCTACTGAACAGACCCGCCCTTGAGTTGACTTTCGAGACAACTAACCTTTTTGATCACTCAATTCCAACAGACACTACAGCACATACGAAAAGGTTAACAAGAGCAAAAATAGCGATACAAATAAACTTTATCTTTATCTCTCTCTCTCTCTTTCTCTCACTAACTATCTCCCTCTTTCTCCTACTCACTGTCTCTCTCTCTATATATATACAGGGTGTATCAAAAATACTTTCAGAAACTTTGCGGCGGAGGGGGCGGTTTCCCGAAACCAAAATAAGATAAAATGTTCATATAAACATATGTCTAAAAGGCCATCGTTGTACCTCAACGCAGTAACTCATAACAAATTTTCAAAAACGCTTGCTTCTATGCACGCATGCACCCGTCGGATCATTGACTGGTGGACCCTTTCAAATACTCCCACATGGTGTCAAATAGTTTCACATGTCGCCATGACACGTTGATGAAGCGTTTCTAAATTAGTAAAGTCTGCTGCGTAAACCGATTGTTCTAGGTGGCCTCACAGATAAAACTCCAAATGATTAAAGTCGTTGGAACGTGCAAGCCTATGGAGCCCCCTCTTAACTATCCATCTTACATGGTATATGTTAGCCAGTGCATCGTGAACAATAGGACTAAAATGTTCTCGAGCCCCATCATGCATAAATCACATGCATCTTCGTATTAGCAGGGGTACATCCTCTAGCAGGTCTGGAAGTGTGTTCAAATATAAAGTCCCTGTAGACAGCTCCTGCAAGACATGCTGGAAGAACATATGAATCTACCAGACAGTCACCTATAATTCCAGACTACACATTAATTATAAACAGATGCTGATAACTAGCCTGTATTATACCATGGGGATTCCGATCCGCTCACAAATGTTGGTTGTGTAAATTTGTTATTCCATATGTTTCAAATTTTGCCTCATCTATAAAGAGGACTGAAGAGACAAACAACTGATCGGCAGTTTGTGCAATAAACCATCGGCAAAAATTCTCCTGTAGTCGGTGAGCAGAGGGTGAAAGATCTTGCACACGTTGCAAATGATACGGATACAGGAGCTGCACTTGAAGTACCCTCCATGCTGTACTATGAGATGTATGACATGTTAGAGCCACTTGACGTGTGCTGATACATGGGTCGTCTCAGACAATCTGTAAGGCGTGTTCTTTGTGGTCAGGCGTATGAGCGGTTCTCGGTATTCTTCGATCCATAGTTTGTGGTTCCAGGGATTCTGTCTCAGCAACGAGACGACAAGCAGCAGAAAAGGTTGGATGACTCGGCTGCCTTCGGCCTGGAAACGCAATCAGATACAGCCGTGCAGCCTCGCATCCATTACAATTCGCGCGGCCGTATGTAAAAATCATATCTGCCTATTCATGATATGAATATACTGCCATCGTTAAACGGAACACTTCTCAGTTAACTCACTAATAGCCCCGTTAAACGTTTAAGACTGGCTAGCCACAAATATACACGAATGATAAATGTAACCTAATCTATTTGGCAAAGCAGCGCCGTCTTCCGTAAAGTTACTTTAAACTTAATAACTCAAAAAAGAAGGATTTGTGGACATATGTTTATATGGGCTTTTGTCACACTTGTTTTGGTGTGAGGAAATCGTCCCAAAATTTGTAAAAGTATTTTTGATACACCATATATATATATATATATATATATATATATATATATATATATACGCACGTAAAATTGCACGTACGTATAAATATATTTATTCTACAGGTGTTATAAATACAGCAGTCAATATTATGCGACCGCGCTATATATATTAGTGAATATGCATAATATCCAACATCGATAGCACTACTCGGAGTTTCATGCAGTTGCTGCAATCTTCAGGTGCAAATATAATATGACTCTTATTTCGCATTTTCGTAGTGATGATTCAAAATTTTGTGTTAAAACATGTTCATTTAAATATTGTTGCCTAAAATATTAGAATGATCTAATAATAATTTATATAATTCAAATTCATAAACAAGGCGTTTGCGTTTCACTGGGAGCACATGTTTCTGCGGAAGCATTTGAACTTCTTGGGATGATGTTACTATGAAGACTAAGATTTATCTCTGATATATAAAAAAAAAACACTGTATATACAGAGATGATGACATAACTCTCCTTCGTAAACTGAGACCTCGACAAGCAGAACGGACAAGAATTATTTAAGGACCATAAACTAAATATACCACCAACACCACCGCTCATGTGATCATTTTCCTAAACGTTACATTTGACTTGAGTAAGAGCCAGTACAAACCATAAACTAAGGGTTTACACAACCACAAGTACGTCGACAGAATAACTAGCCACCATAAAAGGATACTTGACAATTTTCACAAATCCGTACAATATAGGTTATCAACCAACTCCAGTAACAAAGAAATATTCCATGATAATAAAGCCAAAGCGTTGCGATACAGCAACTATAATGTGAAATTGGAGTATGTTGTTAGAAATAAAAACAAAGTTAAAAATAAGCTAAAACAATGCAAACATAACATTCTATGGTTCAGCCCGCCATACCACTGTAATGTAAAAGCCAATGTAGGTAGAATTTTCCTGAATTTAATTAACTAACACTTTTGTCATTCTCCAACACTAAAAAAGATTTTCAACAAAAACAACATTAAGGTAAGCTATAGCTGTACAAAAAACAGATAATTACATATAATATATTAAGCGAGCTCGAAAACAAAACACTAAAAAATACTACTAAAAGGCAATGTAACTACCATAAAAACGTAACCTGTCCATTAAACGGCAAATGCATGACTGAAAGCATAATATACAGAGCGAGCATCATTTCAGAAGATGATGTTAGATATTACTTTGGATCCACCGAGAACAGCTGAGAATCGCGTTTTTACCACCACAAAATGACACTGAGCAATATCAAATACAAATCTGCACATCTCTTTCAAAGTATATTTGGCGATAAAAAAAAACAACCTCAAGAACCCAACCATTAGCTGGGAAATGATCGTGAAAACTAAGCCATACAATGGAAAAAGAGACAGATGAAACTTGTGTCTGTTAGAGTAGCTTATTATATTAAGACACATAAATAACCATAACCATTTGATCAGGAGGTCTGAATTAAAGTCTACATATATCCATAAAGCATCTGCTAAAATACATCGACCCCGATTAAGAGATTACAAAATAGATTTCACGAATAATAATATGCAATAACTTGTAATATTCGTAGAAACCACCATTAATAATATTTATTATATATCTATACATACATATAATTCAATAATACTGTACTCGATTTATTTATAACGTGTATTTATATAATTTCACTTATAACGTGTGTTTATATAATTTCACTTTATTTTCACCCTTATATTTCCATACTGAGTATTAGTTTTTTATTTGATATTGCTATTATATTTTTGTAAAAGGTGAGTTACCCACCTTGATATTTTGTTTACTTTTGAATCCAAATTTAAATTCAAATAATTTAAAATTTATTTAATTTTTTTTATTTCTTCCCCTTTCGAAATTATGAATTTTAATAGTATAAATTATTATCAGATAATTCTAACATTTTAGGCAACAATAATTAAATAAACAAGTTTTAACACAAGATTTTGAATCATCATCACGAGAACGCAAAATAAAGAACAGATTGTATTTGCAACTGAAGATTGCAGCAACTGCATGAAACTCCAAGTTGTGCTATCGATGTTGGATATTATGCATATTCACTAATATATATATATATATATATGTGTGTGTGTGTGTGTGTGTGTGTGTGTGTGTGTGTATACTAGCGTAGTACACATCACAAAATGACAGGATTATTTGCGTATGTATCAGAAATTCTTGAAATTAGTGTAACTGTAAACTGTGATTAGGATTAAAGACTCGCCAATATTTCTTCCAAGAAACAGAGTGCATATATACATACATATACACACACATATTCAAATATGTGGATTCGTTAAAATTGATGATTATTACAGAGGAAGAATTTGTAGGTATAGAAATATGTCAGTATTGCATGGTGACTGTCGGTTTCACACTTCAATATGAGTTTCAAACAAAATGTCACTACTCATTTAGCGGCTTTATATATATATATATATTGACAATATTTTTCTATGGAATTTTTCTGAAACTCTGAATGAAAATAAATAAAAACTCAGCTTGCTTAAATATTTATGAGTCCTCATGCTCTTCACTATTTGAACAGACACATTATGTGCTTTTCTTGTCCATGGTTAATGATTTTCATTAAACAGGATGCAACTTATTTTGGCAACTCTTTCAAATAGCAACTTGTGTTCGTCTTTTCAAGCAATTTGAACGGATTTGAACAAGACTTTAGAACAATAGAAAAAAACTTGCTTTTATTAACAATTCAATTTTATTGAGAAAACATTTTCCGAAAATTTTGCATTTATAACCAGAAACTATAATTAAATACCTTGTTGTGTTGATCGGAATAAAATTCCTTTCTTGCGAAATATTTCTGTCTTTAACTCTTCAAAGTCAAATGAAGAGAAGCGAAATATCCGACTATTCAAATGCTGAGGAATATTTTATATTTATTCAAATACGATGTGTAAGCAAAAAGTTCGTGAAAATAATTTCATTTCAAGCAAATCTTTTACAGGATAAAATATTTTCCCACATAAACTTTATGAACATCAAGGTATTTCGGTAAGCGAAGATTCGCGCCATTTATATAGGGTGTTCCAATAATTTGGACCGATTTTAAATGTCAATTAACTTCAAGCATCTAAGGATTTTTTCTTTTTCTCTCCGATTTAGCAACTTGAGTCTTTGGCAATTTTAACCATGGAAAGATTAAAAATCAAACACCGTGTTAAACTTATCGACGTCTATTACGAAAATGGTTAAATGTGATTAACTTTCTCAAAACACTTTCGTAATAAACAAATGTTAGAAATATCTTAAAATATAAACTTTCCTCCTGGCCGGCTTTCTCTACTTTGACTCAAATCTTTTCACCTCTTAGTAACAGTTGTTTTGATTATCTATCTATCTATCTATCTATCTATCTATCTATCTCAGGCTATTCATATCTATCTATCTATCTATCTATCTCAGGCTATTCATATCTATCTATCTATCTATCTATCTCAGGCTATTCATATCTATCTATCTATCTATCTATCTATCTATCTATCTATCTATCTCAGGCTATTCATATCTATCTATCTATCTATCTATCTATCTCATTCTGTTCATATCTATCTATCTATCTATCTATCTATCTATCTCAGGCTATTCATATCTATCTATCTATCTATCTATCTATCTATCTATCTCAGGCTATTCATATCTATCTATCTATCTATCTATCTCATTCTGTTCATATATCTATCTATCTATCTATCTATCTATCTATCTATCTATCTATCTATCTATCTCAGGCCATTCATATCTATCTATCTATCTATCTATCTATCTATCTATCTATCTATCTATCTATCTTCGGAATCCTACTGGTAAAGGAAGCTTTTATCTCTTGTCACAATTCGCCTCTTGGAGTCATCAGTTTCTACGGGGAGACTCCCAAAAAGCGGGAACATTTTAACAATCCAATAAAACCAAGAGTGATGAAAGAAAAATATTTTATTCATAGTAATTGAAACTTTAAAACATGCCATTTAAGAAACAATGATGGAATTTTCATTTTTTTTAAATTTCGTCCTGTAGATGGCGTCCTCTTGAAATCTGCCGTTGAGATTCCTCATTGACTGCTGCAACATCTCAGCTGGGATTCTGTGAATTTCATCTTGAATTCTAAATGGCGAAATGTTTACTTGCTCAAGGTCACTGTCTCTCATGTTTGGCAATACGCACTTCAAAAATTCCCGTTTTTTTTGTCACCCTGTATTTGTTTAAAATTTCTATTTAAATCTCTTTTCTTGTTTAAACAAGTTTTGCTACTTAACGATGAGAAAGTTTACTGAATTTTAATTTTTCAAATAAAATTGTGGGAATAGAACCAACTGAGACGTCTAGGATGTCAACCTTTATTTCTACTGCTAATCATCTGCCAGCCTTAATTAAATTTTGAAGGTCATAGATTTATTTTATGTTGATGGCCTACCGATCTGTTTGTCATCTTCAATTCCGTCTAGTCCTTTTTTGAGCGAGTTATTCGCTTGTAATTTACTGAATTTTTCGAAGAATTATCTCCAAGAACTTTTGTTACAAAACCAATAATATACATTGTGTTTCAATGAAGTCTTACCATAAATTTGATGTTAGTTCTTGCTATAATTTTGACAGAATTCATGCTGAGCTAGAGTGGATTGTTTCTTAAACCGCTGTAATCTTTTACCTCGGAATACTTACAGTTCATAAAGTTCAGGCCAAATTTACTTTGCTGCTAACAAATACTAATAAAATATTTGTATAGTTTTCTTACGTTTTCTCTTTTTGATTACTTGTTATATATTAGTTTTTAGAGAGTAAATACAAATACTAGTGTGACGTCGTCCCCCGGTCGCAGCGCCAACTGTGACGTTCTATTCTGGTCTACCACGGCACCAACTGTGACGTCCCTAAACAGCACCAATTGTGATGTCCTCGCCGCGGCGCCAGCCGTTCGCTCCTCGCTGCTCCGTTCGGGTGTCGCTGCTGCAAACGTGACGTCCGCCTGTCGCGTCAGTCGTGTTTCGACCAACTGGCTTGGTATCGGTCGCGGCACCCAAATATGACGTTGTAACCTTTTGGTGATTCGGGTGGGAATCTGGTTAGATTTGATATCAGCCTCGCCGTTTCCCAACCTGCTTCCAACGCCTGGTTACCAAGGTAACTGCATCTGTATCTCCAGTCTGCCTACCCACGTTGTGAATTGATCTTAGGCAGACGAGATCAATCAGTGGTTGGGGCCGTAATGCAAACCGAGTTCAACGGGGGTGATACCACACAAATATGCATAAAATAAAATAAAATGAAAACTCAAAAAGTTCAAAGTATCAAAGAAAAAGGTAACAAACTTTATGTCTAGTTGTTCGATACATAGGACTGCATCTATCTCCCGACCCGTTCTATGGATTGTGACACGTCGTTTTCCGTTAGGCAAGTTTTAACGCTTCAAGTTGTTTGCTCTCTAAGAAATTGGTGTTTCGGTGTGTCTTTGGACGAAAGTCGAAAAATAAAAAACTTATTGTGGTGGTCTGGATCTAAGTCGCTCTTCAAAATAATTGTTCTTGGGTTGAAGAGGAGTCCGGAATTTGCTTGAATCTTGGTCAGCTATCTGCGAGGCGGCTTCAACTGGAGACTGACTCTTCGCTGCAACTCCAACTCAAACTGAAATTGGAACTGGAACTGATTTCTGCTCGTTATGGCTTCGCTTATATGGACGCCGACTAAAACCCGGGTGGGTCTGTCGGCGTCGGGGTTTCCTCAATAATTCTAAATACATATCCACCTCTCTGGTTAGGAATTTCCACTTTTTTCCATTTTTGGGAACCTTTCCTCACTCCCACCTTCTTACCATACTTCAGAGGGCGTGAACTGCCCTCCCCACTTCTTCGTAGCAGCTTCTCATACCTATACTATAGACAGCCTCCTTCGTGCGTCACGTGATCACTACTCGACCAATGATGTCTTAGTCGGGCGTGGACGAATCCGCGGCTTTGTTTCAGGAAAAAAAAATATCTTGCTTAAAAAAAAAAAAATATCCCTTCTTTTCCTTTTCTTCCTCTTAATCGCCGTTATCATTTTCCCTAGACGCAACGGCGGTGGTCATAACTCTTGTTCTACACCTGGTCTTCGTCAATTATTTTATCGCCAATTATCAGAATGGCTGGTCTTCTTAACACGGCCAACGTCGCCCCGAAAAGACATTTCTAAATTCCCATTCATTTCCCTTCGGTACATATTTCTGATAACACAATTTTATTATCGCAGGCCAAGGATGTTCCGTCGAAGGAAATCGGTCAGCGGACACTCGTGGGTGGCTTTTTAATTTTTCATATCTGTCAAAAGTCCTTTTTTTTTTTTTTTTTTAGTTGCCTGTTTTTCGTCACTTATCGAAATAACATTTTCATTTGAATTTTTCTTTGGCCAGTCGGTCTGTAGTTGATAATAAGATGCCTTCCCCGTACCAATAGTTTGTTTTCATATCCTTAGATAACACAGCCGTCCTTAAAACATATCTGATTCTTTCTTTCTTTCCCTTTCTTTTTACTCAGAATTTCCCTGTCATTGTAATGACGCCCTTTCGCCATTTGTTACTTATCAAAATACATCTTCCGTTTCATTTTAGACACCCCCACCTTTCCCCGACTTGACATCTTGAAAGTATCTCTATACCGCTACTTATTATTAACACCCTACACTCGCCTACCCAATTTAAACAATTCGCCCTTGCTGTTACCATGGAGATTTTGATTTCAATTTTTAAAACAAGTAAATTTCAGATATACGTTATTCCAACAAAAACTTCGCTTGAAGATGGAACGGAGCCCATTTTAATTTAAACTCAATTTAAAAAGGATTATATTGAAGTTTTCGGCTCTTGTTTTGAAACATGAGACCTCTTATGTAGCGATTTGGAATCATATTTTTAAATAAATAATTATATTTATGCTCTACTTTTGTATCGAGCACTATTTTTTTAAAATAATAACTAAAATACTAAGGGACTTTGGATTATTTACCTAACCAGTTCCTTCCTATTTTCTATATATTTTCACATATTGGCTCCCTAATTAAGGTTGAGCACTCTAAACCTTTATTTTAAAATACTCCTTTAAAAATATGGAAAAAAATTAATTTCAGGATTTCTCTCAAAAATATTCCACTAACAAACAAACGGAATTATTTTGTTAGCTTTTACAAAAAACAGAGGAATTAATTAGAAGGATGAGATGGAAGGCATACTTCTATTTTCGTGGGAATAACTCTACCGATAAAGAACGCGAAGTTTACGGCTTTAAAAGTAAAAAAAAAGTTGCACCATTCAACAAACAGCTATATGAATTTGAAAAGACCTACTCAACATTATCAACAACATCCCTTTAAAAAAATAAAATCACTTCCAAAACATCTAGACCAAATAGTTAAAAGCATTAATGTTTGTGACAAAATATTAGTTAAGTCTGACAAAACCGGCAACTTTACAAATTGGCTGTCGACGACTACAACAACTTAATTAAAAAAACTTAACCAGGACTTATAAAAAGCTTGCAACAACATTAATATGGTTGATAGCATAAACAAAACTAGAAAAAAAATAACTGATAAATTAAAATCAGCGATAGAGTAGGTAAACTTACTGAAAAAGAATGTTATATAACTCTTAAGGATCATAAGCCTGACTTTTTTAGAACACCCTGCGACCAGAATAATTAACTCTACCCGACCCGACATAGGAAAAGATCAGCAAAAGGATCCTGGGAAAAATTACCTGCCAAATAAAAAACAACTGGAATTAAAATATGGATCAATACTAAAGATGTTATCAATTGGTTTAACTATATTGATGATAAACGGAATTGCATCCTTATACAGTTCGTTATCGTGGATTACTACCCATCAATTTCGAAGGATATATTTATGACGGCCCTGGACTTTGCTGCTGTGTATTCTAACCTAACAAAGGAAGAAATGGATATAATCCTCAGCGCAAAGAAATCGGTCCTCGTTCATAATGGGGACCAATGGATAAAAAACAATAACGACCTGTTTGACATCACTATGGGATCGTTAGACTCTGCAGAGTCTTCTGACCTCGTTGGTCTCCTTATACTGTACAACAACGGCACACCGCGAAATTGATATTAAGGACATCGGGCTGTATAGAGATGACGGGCTCATGGTGGTGAGGAGTTCTACTAGTTTTAAGATTGAAAAAATCAGAAAAATTATATTTAGTGAATTTAAGAAACTAAACTTTAAGATTACTGTCTCTTCAAATTTGAAAAGGGTTAACTTCCTCGACGTAACTCTAGAACTTACCAGGCAACACATACCAACCTTTTAGAAAACCAAATGCTAACCCTTTATACATACAATGGAAGTCAAACCATCCTCCATCAATAATTAAACATATACCCTCATCAATAGAAAATAGAATTAGCATTAACTCCGCAAACAAGGAAATATTCCAACAACACAATGGCTTCTATAACACTGCCCTAAAAATAGTGGTTATAAAAATGCTAACATTAACTATAGAGAAAATTATGCCATAGAAACAAAAAACAGGAAAAAAGAAATATCATTTGGTACACCCCTCCGTTCAACCAAAGGTTTAGTATTAAACTAGGACAGAAATTTTAGCTCTAATTGATAAACACTTCCCCACCAATAGTAAGTTTAGTAATATATTCAATAAGAACACCCTAAAATTGAGTTACAGCTGCTCTGATAATCTTGAACGTATAATAAAAAAACACAATAATAAGATCTTGAACAAACCCCATGCCAAAACAGTATTAATAAAAATGTGCATTTAAACCAGACGATAAAAGGGAAAAATTATGTAACTGTAGAAACCTAGAAGACTGCCCATTAGAAAATAAATGTTGTATTAATTCTGTGGTATACCAATGTACTATTTCATCCACAGAGAGCCCTAGCACTAATATGATATACATTGGGTCCACGAAGAATAATTTTAAAGATAGATGGAGGCAGCATAAGTGCTCCTTTAATAATATAAACAAAAGAAATCAGACTTCACTATCAAAATATTT
>CAHIKZ030003891.1:97500-165000 GCA_903632075.3 Acanthosepion pharaonis
TCTTTTTTCTCTCTTTTTCTTAATATTTCCCTTTTTTTCTTTGTTCATTTTTTTAATATTCTTTTTTCTTTCTTTCTTAATGTTATTTCTATGTTTCGATTTCTTTCTTTCTCACGGACTTTCTTAAAAATTCACCGTTCTTTCTTTTTTTTTCTTTCTTTCTTAATATTTATTCTGTATTACTTTCTGTCTTTCTTCCTTTCTCAATATTTGTTTTTTCTTTCTTAATAATTCTTCTTTCTTTCTTTTCTTCTTTCTTTCTTTCTTAATATTTCTTTTTTCTTCTTTCCCTCTTTCTTTTACTTTCTTTCTGCACTCTTGAGCACAAATTGAGGTAATAACATGCCATCATAATTTGTAAATTCATTTTTTTTATTTTGTTTTATTCAGTAGAGTTAAAACGAGTGATAATAAAATACAAGAAACCTACCAAATTTGTGCGTATAAATAAATTTGAAATTACTGGTCATTGTTTGTACTAGTACGGGGGGGGGAGGTAAAAATAAGACAGTTTTATTCGCATCAACATTTAAATAAAATTCAAATAAAAAGCTGCATTGCCAATTGATCGTCAAACAAAAAAGATATTCATAAATTTGTAAAGTCCTAGGATATCAAGATTCCAACGTCTATATTTCCGATAATTAATCGCTTATTGCGAGTGACTTGTTCTGTGGTATGAAATGTAGAAGACAACTTGGGAGAAAGCTGAAAATGACTGCATTGAAACTCCGTAAAAATTATAATAAAGTTGGTAAAAGCAATTAAAGAATAAGTTTTGTTTCAATAACACTTTCAAGAAGACCGAATGTAGTTGGAGATCAAAGCAGTTTTCAAAGAAAGTATTGCTTCCACAAAGAACGTATGAAACCGAATCAGATATTCATCACTTTTTGATCGAACAGTGATATTCACTGGTTTAAGTGAGTGCTTTGATCTGTTTACCGATGCCTTAGAGCCCTAACTCAAAAGTTCAACTGAAATATTCAATCCCAAATACCTGCCTGGACGAGATCGGCTTATAGGAAGATGTGTTTTCTATTGAGCCTGGGTTAGCCGCTACAATACAAAAGAGTAAGAAAACATATTTCAAAGAGGCTTTCTTCCAAGCTTTGACAAATTGCATGTTAAAATAAGGAGCAAGATACAGTGCCTTCTAAAAGATGTTGCTTTGATTTTATGTTCCATGTCCCTTCAGGACTTGAGCGATTATGGCTCTCCGCAATTTCTTTTTTTCACTCCCGTTTTGCCATCCATTAAAAGGGAATCGTTAAGTAGGTTAATTGTTCTTCAAGAATGTTCTTGTATCCAATGTTTTCTGTGATTATTAAATTCTCCATGAAAAACGAAATCAGAGTTTGAGCGGTAATTTTCGCCCGTGTATAAATGCCTGATCACAATTCAGACTATAAACCCATATTGCGCATATTAAGGCCAAGAGGTTTACAAAAGAATATGAGAAAACTGACAATCAGAGATGAATGAAACGACACTAAGATCGAAACAACTGGCAAGGTCGGGTAAGCAGATTGAACGAACAGTTCATTTTTTTTTTAAAGAAAATCCGAAGTAATTATGTACTTTGCATTGATATATAACATTGTTGCATATTTCACATCGATTTTCCTATAGAAGTAGTAATTGCAAAAAAATTATGAAAAAAATCTTGCCTTATGTTTTTACAAAGGTGTACGTGTACATATCTCAAACTCATCACTTGAACTCTGTCTCTATTTTTCTGACTTTCTCTGTGATATATATATATATATATATATATATATATATATATATATATATATATATACTCACGTATAGGATTGGTGCATACAGAATAAATTCCAATAACCCAAAAATACTATTTTAAAAGAGTGCTCCATACAGAGTAGAGCAAATATAATTTATTAGAAAATTATAAAATAAAAATAGCCATTTTGTTTTAACACTTCTGGTGTCTTATCAAGTGATGATGTTGAATGTAGAATAAAGAGTTTTAAAAGGTTCAAATCGATCAAACATTCCTCGGTAGAGGAAACATTGTCGAGAGATGTTTGGTCGAAGCGTTTAAACAAAATGGCTATTTTTGCAGTCATTTTATAACATATTTATGTTATAATTTACTCGAAAATTATATATATATATATATATATATATATATATATATTGGACTCTTCCGTTGTATTCGACGGATGAGGGTCAAGCAACTCAGTTCCAAGGAACCGACAGCCCGACATCAGAACATATGATTTGACTAGAGTGATGAAGGCTTTGTGCAGAACCATCCACACTTTTTGAAGGCCCGAATACAGAGACCTGGTTCACTACGTACCACAAGGTTCCCAAATGACCCTCCACATATTTTGAATTCAGAGTTATCCTTCTCCTAGACCAATTGCCATCCAAGGCTATAGAACCCCGTCTGTCCTGCTATTTACCCATGGCTGGAGGGAGAAGAAGAGGATTAATACCTTTCCCAAGGATATTAGGACGTAAGTGAATGTAATGGATTTGACTTGAAGTCGATTCCTCAATCCGAGCCGCTATCCACTATTCCACCATGGATCCATATATATATATATATATATATATATATAGTGGATTTTCCCTACAATAGTGGGGTTGGGGAGTTTCAAAGATTGCGGAAGGTCATTTTCTCCTTAGTATAGAGTCGAAAATACTAGGCCGGTAGACCAAAATCATACTATTTAAAAAGAAAGATGTACTAATGAAACACGTATATCCATGTATCTTGTATATATATCTTTAATTAACATCGTTACGCACAGACACTCTGCCACAATGACTTATGACATCGTGCTACTACAACCATCCATGGTTTGTTAACAGTTCCGCCTCCCCAGAGAGTTAACACCAAGAAGTCATGACAAATTGACTATGGAGAGATCCCCACCCCCTGAGTCTTGTTCCGAAAACGAACGTTCTGATCATTCCCGGTCACGCGCCCATATTGACTGATTGATTGATTTTTCCGCTTATCAAACGTTTACAAGTTATTTAAAGCCATAAAATATTTTTCAATTGTAAGCATGTTTTATAGATAATAATAATTTACTGATACACGTTCTACTAAATAACCCATAGCCAAGGGTAGATGCGGATTATTATCCTTCGCATAGGTATCTACTCGTAAGTCAATATAACAAATCTGACTGGAATTCGAACTCGGCTCTCCGAATTCCAATTCCAAGTCGTTATCTATTACACCCCCCAGTGCATCCAAGCTTACAACACATGGTATTTCTAAGGGATCACCTATCTAGGTACTGACCAGACTTGACGTTGCTTAACTCCGGTGATCATACGAGAACCGGTGTTTCGTCACGCGCCATAAGATAGATAGATAGATAGATAGATATGGAGAGACAGGAATAGATAGATAGATAGATAGATAGATAGATAGATAGATAGATAGATAGATAGATAGATATGGGCAAACTGGGATAGATAGATAGATAGATAGATAGATAGATAGATAGTATGTTTCTTATAAGTAGAAAATCGCAAAATACATAATTTGCGATGACCACGTATTTTATCCATAGAAGAAACGAAATTAAATATAGAATTCGAATGTGCAATAATTTAACATAAGCCAAATCGAAGAACATTAATTTGAACAAACCTTGTTATTGGATGATTCAATTCCACATTGGCACCGTTGATTCAAATAAATATTCGTCTGTTATTACGAAACTAGTAATCAATTCTGGTGTTCCCATCGAGAATATAAAAAAACTCATCGAAAGGCGCGGACTGCATCATACAGCTGAAGAAGGTCGTAAAACTATTTTTCGAAACGTCTAACTTAGAACAACAAAGCTGAAGATACTCATGTGCATATTATGTGGAATAATATGCACCACATGCTTATTAATGGGTCTGACCTCTATTAATCAATATAAAAAGTGTTTAAATACTAGCACTGCCTGGGTAAATGAAAGTTATGAGAGGTTTGCCCAAATGATCACTTGCACACACAGCCAACTATTTTCTTTCGCATCAATCATATGATCCTAGTGATAAATCCTTTTTCGAAAGATATTCTCCTAAAATATAAAGCAAAGGGAGAGACGGTTTTATTCCTTTCAAAAAGGCATATTTGCTAAGTAAACACAAGCAGCGATAATTCAAATTCGAACCATCTTTACTTTACATTTTATTTTCCGTGCTACGAAAAATTGTAACTGTCTCAATTATGTCATTGCATAAAATCTAAATACAATATATTTTTAAAATAAGATGCCTGCTATATTAAACATGTTATTCACAAATTTGTCCAATATCTTAGAAGATATTCTCACATGGAATCTTAATTAAAACGATTAAAGTATTAACGTCTTTCCAAGATTCAATATTATTTTCTTTCTGTTTTCGCCACGGATGTATTAAAAAGAATTCCTTGCACGCCTCTGCCATTTGATTTGAAACTGTAAAAAAAAATCATAAGGTTAATTTATTTGTCGACCGTTCACTCACAAACCGTTCACTCTGCGTGAAGATTTTCTTAAGCAGCAGATGAAAGGTTGGCTAGAACCATATATATTTAAGACACGTAACTAGCGCGCCATTTGCTGTTCAAAGAAGAAAAAAAAAGAAGACGGTTTCATCGTTTTTATTGCTTTGCTTTCCTTTTTTTGTCTAGGTTGTGATGCAATTATCGGCCAATTCTCTGTAGTTTTCGATCTTGCAGTCTGTTGGGGATCATAACGAGTTGTCTGCTAAAGGGCTTTTGAAAATGAATCATTGATTACAGGATGAACAGGTTTGATCAGAAAGAATAATTTCATTTTTTTTTTAAGCAATGTTATATTAACATAAAAGTATTGAGGAACAAAATTATTTTTCAATTCAATCGTGATTTTAATGAGGGATATTAAAAATACAAAAGTGACAATTCCAGATTCTTTTCACTTAACAACAGATGCTTTCAACAGTAACTTACCGATTCTTTACCGATTATATTTAATAAATTTTCTTAAATCTCAAAAAAATGTACTTTTAGCAGAAACGTTTTCACATTTTTCATGAAAGTTTCATCATCTTAATGTATTCAGTTAGCGCATTTTGCACCGCTGTTGTCACTCCTCTCCTGCATCTCACAATTATGGTTCATGGTAACATTCAAGGTAGAATAGTGCAATGACTTGCCTGTTTCACGAAAGAGGTCGCAGCTACCCTGTCCCTCCTTACAGAGTTGAAGTTATTTTTGAAATTACCTTCTTCAAGGAAACAGATGATTTGAATTCTGAGCTTCCTTCTCCTATAGCACTTAGTCTGCCTTGCTATTTGCGCATACCTTTTCCAAGGGTATTAGCATGTAAATGAATGCAATGAATTCGACTGGACTTCGAACTCGGCTCTCCGATTCCTCAATCGGAGCCGCTATTCATTATTTCATTGTGTCTGCAACAAAATTTTTTTCAATAATAATAATGTTATTAAAATAATGTATGAAAGACAATATCGTACACTGAACAGATTTCACTATTATTACATCCTCACTGTGTCAACCGCAAATATAAATAAAAATAAACATAATAATTCCAACATTTGAAAATGGCTTCGGCATGAAACTGAAAGTTATGCAATTAATGTAAGATATTATGTATATTTCTTAATATTTATATATTAAATAGTTATGCTACTTAACATTGAGAACTGTTTTTTCTTACACTATAGAGTATTTATATGTATTTGTATACAATCGCTCGCTCGTATACCTAGCTATATTTGTTTCTATCTATCTATCTATCTCTGTGTGTACATATATATATGTGTGTACACACACATATATGTATATGCGTACATTGATGCCATGTTATAATTTTAATTTCGCGCATGCGTGTTGTTTGTTTTTGAATTTGTCGACTGCACATTATGGTAGGGTTAGTAGGGCAGTGTCTGCAAGAAAACGGCATGCTGTACTGTTTGGCATTCGCACCAGAAGCTCCAGTACTAACATTTCAGAGTATTTGGGTGTGAATATGAGGACAGTGCAGAGGATTCTGAAAGAGTTGGATGATTCTAAAGGTGATTACGAAGTACGCCAGCTCGGAAAAATCACCTGGATCGTTCTGATAAGAAAAGAACTCACGAATTTTTTTGGTTGTGGATCTCCGACTCAAGACGGAAACCTATATTAAGTGCTTTAAGAAGGTAGTGCTGCCCTGGCTCAAGAGGGTGGCTGGTGGAAGATCTTATGTCTTGTAACGGGACTCTGCACCATTCCACACAAGCAGGAGAACCCAGTCGACATTGTGATAGTTTCTGCGACCATATCACCGTTTACATCTGACCACTCAACGCCCCAGTTTGCAGACCCTTGATTGTTATGTGTGGAGCGCTGTTGAGCGAGAGACCAACAAAACTCCCTGTAACACCAAAGATGAAAGGCAAAGATTATGGCAGCGTTCACCAACTTAAACAAAGAGACCACCCAGAAGAGTTGCAGGAGATTCCAAAGCAGTCTTGAGGCCATGGTTGAAGCCAATGGCGATTTTAATGAATAAATTTACTCATTATTATTTCAAGATATGTTTGTGTAATTTTGATAAATATATCTGTTAAAATGAGATGTTAAGGTTAATTTATTTTTTTTTGTTTGTGTAATCTAGACGACAATTTATGCATCGGACTTTGTATATATTTCAGACTATTCACATGTATGCATCTCTCTCTCTCTCACTTTCTGTGTACAGAGAGGGAGAGACAGAGAGATAAGGGTTTAAACTGCAAATTACCATGTCATTGTTATTTAAATTTTCATATTGTTTATATGCAGATACGCTATGTTATCCCGGATATTGAACACCATTGTTTGTAAATATAAAAACAAAAATATTTGATATCTAAAAAACACTAAACTAATTGACTTTCTTTTTTCCACGTTTTCAGATAAGACGTTCAGCCATCTTGACGCCATTTCTCGTACGAATCACTGAAAAAACCTTTGAGTTATTCAGCTTGAAAGAGAACAAGTTAAAATCGTTTTGTGTTAGACCCACTGTCTTCCCAACTGAGCAATGGTGAGAGGAAAAAGATCATTCAGTTCTCCAGTAATGGTACCAATATTCATACTCTGGCTTCCATCTTCAAAGTTCATTCAAGAACAATCAAGAGAATGGTGAATAAGTTTAAAAAATAAGACACAGTAGAGAGGAAAACTGAAGCAGGAGGTTACAACAGGAAGAGGGATTATTATTTTAGCTTAGAGCTAAAGAAATTCTTATTGTTCAAAGTAGATTCCAATAGTGTTCTAAAAACATCGGAGAATTCTAGTAAGATATCTTTAATCATTTCTAGGATATAACATTTCAAACCTTAATCTAACATTTGGACAATTTTTCTGTTAGTCGATTTGAACAGTTTTGCTTTTACACTTGGTATATGCAGAGAGAGAGAGAGAGAGAGAGAGAGAGAGAGAGAGAGAGAACGAGTTCGGTAGGTACATGTTTCCCACCGTGTTCTCGCGTCAAGGTATTCGAATGCCGATATTAAATGCAAAGACAAATAGATAGATAGATAGATAGACAGACAGACAGACAGACAGACAGAGAGAGAGAGAGAGAGAGAGAGAGGGAAAGAAACGGAGATACATATTTCCCGCCGTGTTATGTTCGAGTCTAGGTATATGAATATCGATTTTCAAGGCAGTAGATAGATAGATAGATAGATAGATAGATAGATAGATAGATAGATAGATAGAAAGATGTAAGATAACATCGATATATGTGGATAAAATGAGAACGAGAGAGAAAGAAAGCGATGAATATTACTGGCCGTGTTCTGTCCTCGAGTCCAGGTATTCGAATGTTGATTTTCACGGTAATATAATGATAGATGGATAGAAAGATAGCGAGAGAAAGAGAAAGCCACAGAGATAGACAGAGATTACATGAATATTGGTGATTTTACCAGTTGAAGAATATTTTTATTTTGACAATATTTTTCTATGGAATTTTTCTGAATGAAAATAAATAAAAACTCAGCTTGCTTAAATATTTAAGAGTCGTCATGCTCTTCACTATTTGAACAGACACATTATGTGCTTTTCTTGTCCATGGTTAATGATTTTCATTAAACAGGATGCAACTTATTTTGGCCACTCTTTCAAATAGCAACTTGTGTTCGTCTTTTCAAGCAATTTGAACGGATTTGAACAAGACTTTAGAACAATAGAAAAAAACTTGCTTTTATTAACAATTCAATTTTATTGAGAAAACATTTTCCGAAAATTTTGCATTTATAACCAGAAACTATAATTAAATGCCTTGTTGTGTTGATCGGAATAAAATTCCCTTTTTGCGTAATATTTCTGTCTTTAACTCTTCAAAGTCAAATGAAGAGAAGCGAAATATCCGATTATTCAAATGCTGAGGAATATTTTATATTTATTCAAATACGATGTGTAGGCAAAAAGATCGTGAAAATAATTTAATTTCAAGCAAATCTTTTACAGGATAAAATAGTTTCCCACATAAACTTTATGAACATCAAGGTATTTCGGTAAGCGAAGATTCGCGCCATTTATATAGGGTGTTCCAATAATTTGGACCGATTTTAAATGTCAATTAACTTCAAGCATCTAAGGATTTTTTCTTTTTCTCTCAGATTTAGCAACTTGAGTCTTTGGCAATTTTAACCATGGAAAGATTAAAAATCAAACACCGTGTTAAACTTATCGACGTCTATTACGAAAATGGTTAAATGTGATTAACTTTCTCAAAACACTTTCGTAATAAACAAATGTTAGAAATATCTTAAAATATAAACTTTCCTCCTGGCCGGCTTTCTCTACTTTGACTCAAATCTTTTCACCTCTTAGTAACAGTTGTTTTGATTATCTATCTATCTATCTATCTATCTATCTATCTATCTATCTCAGGCCATTCATATCTATCTATCTATCTATCTATCTATCTATCTATCTATCTATCTATCTATCTATCTCAGGCTATTCATATCTATCTATCTATCTATCTATCTATCTATCTATCTATCTATCTATCTATCTCAGGCTATTCATATCTATCTATCTATCTATCTCAGGCTATTCATATCTATCTATCTATCTATCTATCTATCTATCTATCTATCTATCTATCTATCTATCTATCTCAGGCTATTCATATCTATCTATCTATCTATCTCAGGCTATTCATATCTATCTATCTATCTATCTATCTATCTATCTACCTATCCATCTATCCATCTATCTATCTCAGGCTATTCATATCATCCATCCATCCATCTATCTATCTATCTATCTATCTATCTATCTCAGGCTATTCATATCTATCTATCTATCTATCTATCTATCTCAGGCTATTCATATCTATCTATCTATCTATCTCAGGCTATTCATATCTATCTATCTATCTATCTATCTATCTATCTATCTATCTATCTATCTATCTCAGTCTGTTCATATCTATCTATCTATCTATCTATCCATCTATCTATCTATCTATCTATCTCAGGCTATTCATATCCATCTATTCATCCATCTATCTATCTATCTATCTATCTATCTCATGCTATTCATATCTCTCTATCTATCTATCTCAGGCTATTCATATCTATCTATCTATCTATCCATCTATCTATCCAATCTATCTATCTATCTATCTATCTATCCATCTATCTATCTATCTCATGCATATATCCATCTATCTATCTATCTATCCATATCTATCAGGCTATTCATATCTATCTATCTATAGGCTATTCATATCTATCTATCTATCTATCTATCTATCTATCTATCTCAGGCTATTCATATCTATCTATCTATCTATCTATCCCAGGCTATTCATATCTATCTATCTATCTATCTATCTATCTATCTATCTATCTATCTATCTATCTATCTATCTATCTATCTATCTATCTATCTATCTATCTCAGGCTATTCATATCTATCTATCTATCTATCTATCTATCTCAGGCTATTCATATCTATCTATCTATCTATCTATCTCAGGCTATTCATATCTATCTATCCATCATCTATCTATCTATCTATCTATCTATCTATCTCAGGCTATTCATATCTATCCATCTATCTATCTCAGGCTATTCATATCTATCTATCCATCTATCTATCTATCTATCTATCTATCTATCTACCTATCTATCTATCTATCTATCTATCTCAGTCTGTTCATATCTATCTATCTATCTATCTCAGGCTATTCATATCTATCTATCTATCTATCTATCTATCTATCTATCTATCTATCTATCTCAGGCTATTCATATCTATCTATCTATCTATCTATCTCAGGCTATTCATATCTATCTATCTATCTATCTATCTACCTATCTATCTATCTATCTATCTATCTATCTATCTCAGTCTGTTCATATCTATCTATCTATCTATCTATCTATCTATCTATCTCAGGCTATTCATATCTATCTATCTATCTATCTATCTATCTATCTATCTCAGGCTATTCATATCTATCTATCTATCTATCTATCTATCTATCTATCTATCTATCTATCTATCTCAGGCTATTCATATCTATCTATCTATCTATCTATCTATCTATCTACCTATCTATCTATCTATCTATCTCAGGCCATTCATATCTATCTATCTATCTATCTATCTATCTATCTATCTATCTTCGGAATCCTACTGGTAAAGGAAGCTTTCATCTCTTGTCACAATTCGCCTCATGGAGTCATCAGTTTCTACGGGGAGACTCTCCCAAAAAGGGAACATTTTAACAATCCAATAAAACCAAGAGTGATGAAAGAAAAATATTTTATTCATAGTAATTGAAACTTTAAAACATGCCATTTAAGAAACGATGATGGAATTTTCATTTTTTTTTAATTACGTCCTGTAGATGGCGTCCTCTTGAAATCTGCCGTTGAGATTCCTCATTGACTGCTGCAACATCTCAGCTGGTATTCTGTGAATTTTATCTTGAATTCTAAATGGCGAAATGTTTACTTGCTCAAGGTTACTGTCTCGCAGTGTTGATACTTGCTCATGTCTGGCAATACGCACTTCAAAAATTCCCGTTTTTTTGAGTCACCCTGTATTTGTTTAAAATTTCTATTTAAATCTCTTTTCTTGTTTAAACAAGTTTTGCTACTTAACGATGAGAAAGTTTACTGAATTTTAATTTTTCAAATAAAATTGTGGGAATAGAACCAACTGAGACGTCTAGGATGTCAACCTTTATTTCTACTGCTAATCATCTGCCAGCCTTAATTAAATTTTGAAGGTCATAGATTTATTTTATGTTGATGGCCTACCGATCTGTTTGTCATCTTCAATTCCGTCTAGTCCTTTTTTTGAGCGAGTTATTCGCTTGTAATTTACTGAATTTTTTGAAGAATTATCTCCAAGAACTTTTGTTACAAAACCAATAATATACATAGTGTTTCAATGAAGTCTTACCATAAATTTGATGTTAGTTCTTGCTATAATTTTGACAGAATTCATGCTGAGCTAGAGTGGATTGTTTCTTAAACTGCTGTAATCTTTTACCTCGGAATACTTACGGTTCATAAAGGTCAGGCCAAATTTACTTTGCTGCTAACAAATACTAATAAAATATTTGTATAGTTTTCTTACGTTTTCTCATTTTGATTGCTTGCTATATATTAGTTTTTAGAGAGTAAATACAAATACTAGGTACATTCACTCGCACACAATGAAGATGATTCGGTGAATATTGAATATTAGAATCTAGCACTACGCTACGCAGATGCTGCATCGAAATGAAAACTCCACTAGACGAAAAGATGACTAAGAACTGCGTATAACATAACCTATGTAGTTGTGTTATAGAATACCAGAACGACACCAGCCGCAACACTAAAATAAAACTTAAAGACTGAAAATTTAGAATCCGTGAAAAGATTTTCAATTCAGGTATAACTGACTATGCACGAAGAAGGAACGAATATCAATCTCTATGGATTTAAATCAGTATAATCGTTATGAAACAGTCTTGGAAAAGAAACTTGACAGGATAATTACATATACTGTGCTTCAATAACTCAATCATCAAACGTAGTAGAGAAGTTTATATGTGTAGAGACAATTAATCAGAGAAAGAAAAATGATGACCTTGACATTACAGAAGTTTCACTTGTGAGATATGAACTCCAGTATAAAAGTTCATTAGAAGGTCACCTTGACATTGCATTGATGGCAGACATGGAAATAAGAGTATAAAAACTCCTACGCAAAGTAGTGAATGAAAGCAAGAAGAAAGTATTAAACATCAACTGCAAGAAAACAGAATGCATGGCTGTTAGTAAATGATCCCAAAAAGCAAATTCCATATCGTAGATACCAAAATCGAACAAGCAAAAACAATTAAATATTTGGGAAGTGTTTTAACAGAGGACGAAAAGTGCGACACTGAAATCCATAGGCGCATTGGGATAGCCAAAAATTCCTTCCAAAAGTTAAGCAGCGTATTAAAAAAACAGAACCAAAATATCATTAGAAACAGAGTACTGAACGGTTACTTGCTAACTGTCTTTCCATAAGGCAGTAAATGTTGGAAAATCTCCTCAAAGAAGATAAAGAGACTTGAAACAACAGAAATGTGGTTCTACAGAAGGCGGATATATATATATATATATATATATATATATATATATATATATATATATTATATAGAATATACGAGCAACGACGAAGTTTTATAAAAAATGTTATGGTGCGGTTCCTTGTACCACAGTGATAGTCTAAGGTAGAACCAGTAAAGAAGAACTCTAACACAGGTATGGAATAACACAGATATATTACAAACAGGAATATATACAGAGAAGTAGAAGTGTTAGTATGAACAATCAGGTTTAGTAGAGAGAACAATGTAGTCTCGACCAGTATCACTATTCCAATGTCTTGCAGTAATTGTCTGAATGCGACTCTGTTTCGGTCTGCCTCTGACTCGACTCTTGACTCGACTCGAACTACTGACTGACTTGAACTACTCCTGAGGCGTAGTATTTATTAAGTATGGAATAGTCCATTATTATTATTATGGGTAAGATCCCATAACAAAAAAAGAGAAACAAAAAGGAAACTTAACATCAAGAAAAGACAGTTGAAATTTCTAGGTTACATAATGTGGAAAGAGTGCTTGGAAAATCTGATACTCATAAGACAGACATACTTAGTGAGCTTTAGTAAATGGGTGGTGGAACAAGGTTTAGGAGACATAATAAAAAGACAATTTATTAAGAGCTACAAAGGAGATGAAATTGTGGAGAGCCATGATCGCCTACGTCCTTAGGGGACACAACACATAAAGCCATGAAAATTATTTCTAAATCAAATCCAATACATTCCAGAATTTTGTCAAGGATCTTTTTCGCTTTAAGAATGACGGTCGTTTTTTTTTTCCAAAGCTTCTACTTTGGATATTTTCAAATTATTTGGACGTAAAATGCAGTTATATCTTATTTTGTATTCGTTACAGATCTTGCAGATGATTCAAACAACAATCTCAAATTATATTTTCTATTCGCGTACCAGTAAAACCTTTTACTGAATTTCTGGTAACACTTTCTTGTGTTTATATTTTATAATCCGTTCCAAAACTAAACTACTCTCTATTAATCACCCAAGAAAACTCTTTCTCTCTTCCATCGGTATGGCTGATGCTAACCTCCAGAAAATGGACTTGTTGCGCCTTCTCGGGCTTAAGTTTTTAGCTGACATGAAGTGGAAAAACTATATTGTATCCATTGCTAGGTCAGCTGCTAAGAAAGTTGGTTCACTGTGTCGTGCGAGACAATTTTTCTCTCCACAATCTATCTTACGTATCTATAAGTCTACCATTCATCCATGCCTAGAATATTGCTACCATATATGGTCCGGTGCCCCTGCTATTTACCTTGAGCTCCTTGATAAAATCTAAAGAATCAGCAATATTATCGGTCCTGATTTGACTTCAATCACTTTCCAACCACCGTATGGTTGTCTGTACCTTTTTTCCGGATATCTTCGCTATGGTACCTAAACTTTTTAAATTTAAGCGCAGTACTAGACTGACGTCGAGATCTCATCAATTTATAGCTGAGCTGGCTAGATATAGCCGTAAGTTCTATATTAATAGTTTGTTTTCTCGCACTTCTCGTTTGTGGGACTCCCTTCCGGCTCCATGCTTTCCAGTCAACTTTAATCTGCAAAAATTTAAATGCAATGTCAGTCGTTATCTACTGTCCTCTTGATTACTCTTTTCTCCATTATTAATTTTTCTGTTACTAATACTTCCACATCCAGTAACCCTTTGTGTCTTAGTGGCTTTACTGCCTTATCGGGTGGAAACGCGTGAAAACGATAAAAAACACAAAAAACACAAAACAAATGGAAACGGTATATTCTTTATGAATCTAACATCTGTTGGAGGTTGGCGGGGTGGGTGGGAGTAACACTTATCAGGAAATTTAGTTCAAATTCGAGTTAAATTTGAGAAAAGTCATGACCCCGCATCTCCCTGTCTATTGTCCTATATTCAGATTCTTAATAAAGATTTCGTTATTACTACATCAAATAAAAATGTTTTGGTTCATTGTAGGGAACGTTTGGTCCTTTGGCCAGATTTGTGAAATATATATCTATATATTTATTCAAGAACGATTTTAATGACGTTTATAAATGGTATGGATGGTGCTTGCATTTTTTTCGCGAGCAAGCGCGTTAGCAAAGCGCTCTCGCTCTCTTTCCGTTTTCACGCTGGATCTCGTTCACGAGAAAAATCACGCTTTTCTTTAAACACCCCAGCCACATTCTCATCGACTTTTTCTGTGACAGACTTACGTGACATTCGGAGACAAATGTCAAGAGATGATTGTCGTCACATTGACGTCATAATCTCGGCCAGCGGCGGGAGTTTCGCTTTAATCTTTGCCTGATGAATTAGTTGCCTACTGGAGTGACGTGACATCAGACTGCGTTCAGTATTCGAAGTTTTATCTAACATTATTATTTTTTTTAATTTTTTTTTTAATCGGAATCACCCCAAGCAAGGTAGTAATACTACTAAAGCACAACGGGTGACAGAATGTGGAAGAATTAGAAACAGAAACATTAATGATGAGCAGAAAAAGAAAATAGTAATCAAGTGGACAGCAGACAGAGATTGACATTGTGTTTAAATTATTAGAAATTAAAGTTGGTTGGAAAGTATGGAACATTAAGTGAGTTCCACAAGCGAGAAGTGCGAGAAAAGAAACAGTTAACATATAACTTACAGATGCATCTAGCAAAATAAACTGTAAATTGATGAGACCTATCTGCCAATCTAGTACATCGTTTAAATTCATAAAGTATACGTACCATAGCCAAGAGTTCATCCTAACAATCACCGTGAAAGTTTTTATAGAAAATGCAGAGGGAAGCTACATTACGCCGATGAGAAAGTGACTGGAGCTGGACCTGATAAATCCTTTCCGAAAATATCTTCAGAGATATCTGGAGAAACGAAAAGCCATATTGCTTACCTGAGAAAAGGCCCTGTGATAAGAGATGATGAACCAATTCAGAATTGATTAGGGACTAGGAGTTTCGCAAAATAGGTAGAAGGCTAAAAGACCAATAGTTGGAAGGATTGGCCGACTCACCATAGTTCTTAAAAACTGAAACAACAGATGATGACCTCCAGCAAGCAGGAAAAGAGGAAGCAGCGAGATATTTATTATACAGTTTAGAGAGAACAGGAGCCAGTTCGGGAATGCACATCTTAATGACTATTCCAGGGATACCATCGAGTCTATATGTTTGGTGTGATCTAGGTTAGAGCTGACAATAGAAACCATGCAAGGGGTTATGCATATCACTCAGTAGATACTCGGTTCTGGGATGGAAGTTTGGCAAGGATATTCCAGATGAGTCAAGAGTAGAGTTTGAGGAGAATTTACGGGCAAAGCATTCAGCTTTACCAGCAGAGGATGATAACACCTCAAATTGATTGAAGAGGGGAAGAATAGATACTTTACACTTATTTAATGCCCTGTTACAGAGCCTCCAGTAATCTCGAGAGGCAATCTTGTTACAGTCTATGCGTTGTCTTATTCGCTCGGCAAACATGGATTTTGCTCCTTCGAGGACTCGCTAACATTTATTGCGAGCAGCAACGAATAGGTGACATTAAGATGGTATAGCGGAAAATAGTAGCCCTCGTGTGCTATAGCGGTCGAGAAAGCTGGTGTGAACCATGGAGAGGATTGAGGTTTCACTTGGTAATTCCGAGGTAAGGTGAAAGCGTCCATGCCAGTTTTGATCCTAGAAGAAACCTCAGTAGCGCAAATAACTAGTTGTCTTAAAATTTTGTTGGAGTGTAGGATTTTAATTTTGTGGTATTGTTGCTTATGTCATTGGTGATGGTACTAACTTTTTAGACTTGTGGTTTTTGTATGATCATTATTTAGCAATAATGTGGGCAGTGAAGACATCTAAATGTTTTCCAATGTATATATTTTCGTCATTTAGGTATTCTGGGTTAGATGTTCTAAAAGCTCTGAGGTAAAAACCTATGATTAGTCCTGATTTTATTTTTTGGCTGCGGTGGGAATAGAAATTGATTAAATAATTTTTGTTTGCAGTAAAGTTTCAACTCTAATTTATTTTTGTTTCGTATTGATAGCTTGTCGATTAAAGGCAGAGTTTTGTATATTTCATGCTCATGTGGGAATTCGAGGATTAGTTCTACATTATTAAGTTTCTTTATGATTTTTCATTGTGAGTATATAGTATGCATCTGAGACAAGGTTTTTTTTATGTATAATGTGCTTAAATGGGCCAGATTTTAAAAATTATAGGGACAGACATTATAAATTATAATGTGCTTAAATGGGCCAGATTTTAAAAATTATAGGGACAGACAAGCAAGTAACTGCTTATTGGCGATCCCATCAGCAAAGCGAATTTTTGTCTGTATGAATTTTCACACTGTTGTATAATTTTGTTGGCTGGTAGAGGAAGTTTATGTTTTTGGATTTAGTTAGGTGGTTTCTTAATATGTTGACACATTTTGTGACGGGTATTTTTTGTGTATAATGATTGAAGATCTAAGCTACCCATAAACTGGTTTTTCATGTTTATGTTTCTTATTCTCTGGATTAAATCACCAGATATGTGTTGGTTTGATGGTACCTAGGAACGGATTTAGGATTTTTGTGGTAACTTTATTGAGTTTGTTGGGGGCTGTTGAAGCAAGTTACAATGGATCTGATGGGCATACTGGTTTATTTTGTTTTGGGTAAGCTGTATATTGTAGCAGTTGTAAGGTGATATTCTATTAGTTTACTTCAGGATTTACATTATTTACATTATTCGGACTATTGTCCGCATCGTTGTCACCATATTTATCACAACGTTTCGGCCGTTGTACGCTCCGGCCTTCTTCAGGTGGTTGGAATGTCGAACTGAACCCTTTATTTCGCTCACTGGGGTAGACTGTTCTAGTTCCACGTGCCATGTTTAATGGATGTCAGTTATCAGTTATCTCCTGTTAATTTCCCTCTGAAAATCCTCCACTCCCTTAACCAGGTATTGAACTCACACACAAGGACACATGGCACAGTGGATAAAGGCGTTGGTTAGATCCAGTGACAGGAGGGAAGAGAAGGAAGTATGCTGAGTCCTACTATACAATAAAAAAAAAAAAACAGCCTACGAATGCCCATGGGATTTGATTTTAATCATGATGTAAAGAAATTGTTTCATTTCTTCAAAAGACACTTAAATCTTAAATTAGTTTCCTTAATTAACAAGGCATTCAGTTAACCTCCACTTAGCGAAGACTGCAATCAGCCATTTTACTACCACTAAACTTAAGTGATCAAATGCTCTCTGAAGAAATTATACATGCAATAAACCACGATACTAAATCTGTAAGCACATTATGACCGATACAACTTAAATTCCTTTAGATACAGAAGATAAAATACATTCATTTCATTACTTGTAACATTTCAAACATGGTCTACTTGATTGTTTGCAATGTCAGTAATCGAGGCAATTATGTTGGTGCGACTGACTTTGAATTTCGTCTCCGATTCAACAATCGCAAAGAGATATTTAGGGACAACTCTAATTACTCTACTATAGCACAACACTACAACTTACTAAATCACAATATAGACAATGTTAGATGCGTCCAACTATCGCTTTCTTATAATTCTCAGATCCCCCGTAGAAAAGTTAAAAGCAATTTCATTATCAAACTTAATATCCACAATTTAAGATTAAATAAAGACCCAGGAATTTTCAGTGATTATACATTTTACAAAAATAGCACCTGAAACAGTTGCGTTTTTAATAGCTGGACAAGGTTTAACTATGTTTGTAGACATGTCTATATATACATCTATGTGTTTACTACTATTACTATTTTCTAACTGTTCATTCATCGATATAGATACTTATTTGTTGCATACTTATTTAGGAAAGTTTCTCTTTCTACTTTTTCCTTTTTGGTAATACTACTACTGCTATTTTTTAAGTTATCGTTATCTCGCTCTCACACTTTCACTGACTAAACAGTTAAATGAAGCCGTCTCTTCTACCCCAATAGCTTCATGTCTCGCACTTCTCGTCTATGAAACTCCCTCCCCTTTTCCTTTTTCCCTGATAGTTATAATCTCCAACTATTCAAATGTAATGTCAATCGACGTTTCCCGATGCCTTTATCCATCCCCTAATCTTCGCTTCATCCTTTACTCTATCACTGCTATTTGCTCTCGCTCCAACACTCTATAACCCCTTGTGTGCTAGTGGCTTCCCGCCTTGCTTGAGGTGAAACGCTTGAAAAAAAAAAATATATATATATATATATATATATATATATATATATATATATATTATACACATTCTTACCATCCTATAGTCACAGATAATATCTCCCTTAATTTCATGTTACCATTTTTATCATCCCTTGTTATTATTATTATTATTTAATATTCTTCATCTTATATTCTTGCATAAAAATCTCCTATTAAAACACAAAGTAAGAAAGAGTTATAGTTCTCGCCATCTGAATGGGGTAAGAGACAGAAGCAAAAGGATGAGGCCTAGGCAAAAAAATCTTTATCAGCTGCCGCAACCAAAGAAACGGCGTAAAAGAATGACAAAGGAGTAGAACTAATACTAGATAGCGCACATAGTAAATGCGTTCTAGGATACAACCAACTTTCCGAAAGAATTCCCGTAGTGAAGCTGACAGGGAGCCTTTCAATGTGGCTATTATAGTAGTGTACGCACCGACGGCACAAAGCAATCGAATCATTCTAATCCATGCTGGACAGTGCCAAGGCTTTATGCAAATCACAGGAAGTCATCATTATAATGGGAGATATAATCGTCAAAGTAGGCAGGGAAATGTTTGGGGATATAGCAGGAAGATTCGGACTAGGAACCCTCAACGAACGCGGCGAAAAATGGATCCAATGGTGCACAACCAATGACCAAGTAATAGAGAACACACGATTCCAAGAACATCCGAGACGACTATGGACATGGGGGAGCCCAAAAGGAGAAACTAAAAACCAAACTGATTATATAACCATCAACAAAAGATTCAGGAACGCAATGATTCATTGCAAGACCTACCCAAGTGCCGACTGCGGAAGCGATCTTCGTCTTCTTATATTTAAATTAAGAGTGAAATTGCAGAAATTGTAGAAGCCTCACGTAGCACCCAAACTACAATACAACAAACTCCTGAGCGACCTTAACCGAAAAGAAAATATATGAACAATGTGAAAAGAAGATACGAGGAACACAGTGGAAACTCGAAATGAGAGGCACTAAGAGACGCTTTAGTGACATCAGCAAACGATATCATCCCAAAGGAGACAGGACGAAGAAGGAGAAACGAATGGATGACTGATGAGATTCTAGACATGACGGAAAGAAGAGAGAAAACTCTGCCAAGATTCGGAACGGACTACAGAAAATTATACAATGGAATAAGGACCAAATGCAGGCAAGCTAAAGAAGAATGGCTAGACGAAAAATGCGCAGAAATAGAAAGATTGAGTACTACCAACAAAAGAGATATACACAAACAAATAAAGCAACTAACAGAACAGAAGACATGCTCGTCAACAGGCTGCTCAAAATCAAAGGATGGAACGCTCAAATTAGAGAATGAAAAAATTCTTCAGCGCTGGAACGAGTATATTGGAGAACTCTTCCACAACGAAAGATAACAACCAGCAATACACAAAAATATCGACGGTCCTGGAATTCTAAATACCGAAATAAAAGCCGCACTGGCGAAATTGAACAGAAACAAGGCAGCTGGGCCAGAAGGAATTATAACGGAAATGCTGACAGCCATAGATGACTTTGGCATAGACAAGATCACCGAAATAACAAATGAAATCTACAACAGCGGGGATGTGCCGGAAGATCTCAACAGATCTATTTTCATAGAACTGCCTAAGAAACCAGGCGTAAACAAATGCGAACTCCACCGAACAATAAGCCTAATGAGTCACGTGACAAAACTTATCCCCCGTATTCTGTTCAATTGAGCGCGCAGCAGAATCAGGCCAGAGATAGGACGAGAACTCTTGTTCTCAATCCTCTGTAACCCATTGCATGGGATGAACTGCCTTAAAAATGAATAGACTGAGATAGATAGATAGATAGATAGATAGATAGATAGATAGATAGATAGATAGAAAGAAAGAAATGAACAGACTGAGATAGATAGATAGATAGATAAGGATCAACACTGCATGGTGATTATCACTTTCCCCTTTAAGTTCTTTAGTGTGATCATAAAAGCTTTTTTTTATTTTTGTCTATCTAATTATTTTATTATTTATATTTTTAATAGTTCTTTTTATAATAAACAATACATTTACACAGAACGCCATAAGAATCCAAAATTTAAAAAAAAGGACATATGCGAACGCAAAGGGAACATACAATTAAACAATACATTAAAAAAATTGTGTGTCGCTGAAAATTAATAATAATATAAAAATAATATAATTTACTCAGTCGATAATATACTGAAAAAAACCATGTATCTTTTCCATCAATATACGACATGTATCGTTCAGGTTTTTTTTACTAAATTCGTGCTGAAAAAATGTGGGATATTTATATCATGAGAATATAAATAATTAAAAAAATAAAACTTAGTTAAAATTAGATAAAATCAAATTTCTATATATCGTTATACGTTTTCGGAGATTGAATAATCAATAAAAATTGAATATCTATCTATCTATCTATCTATCTATATATATATATATATATATATATATATATACATCCTGCAAAGAACCTCCTACCACTAGAACTTCGTTCTACTATCAACGAGCCGACTGGGATTCGTTCCGTGATTTCCTCCGCGATGTCCCCCGGGATGTTGTCTTTACGCTCCCCGTCCAAGAATGTGCTTCTGAGGTCTCATCTTGGGTTAGAGCTGGAATCGACGCTTTCATCCCCTCAAGGAAATATAGGGTCAAGTCGCACTCCTCCCCTTGGTTCTCCGCTGTTTGCTCAGCCGCCATTGCCCATAGGAATCACTTTTTTCACCTCTTTCGTAGTGGCATGTCGGACTGAAATAGAAGTCGCTTTGTCTCCGTCCGTAACGAGTGTAAGCGTGTCCTCAACGATGCTAAGTCACTATTTGCTGCTCGGATGAAGGAGCGTATTGCATCTCGCAAATTTGGCTCCAAAGATTACTGGCGTCTCTGCAAGAACGTACTGAACAATAGCAATCCCTCTATACCACCTTTGTTCAACCTGTTCGAGGTCCTGACCTCCTCTGCCGACAGGGCTGAATGCTTTGCTTGGAAATTTTCATTCAACTCAACGCTCGACTCTACCGGTGTACCCATACCCGACTTCCCTCTTAGAACTGAGGCCCTCTTGAGCGAGTTACACATAACCCCGTCTTTGGTATTGGGCATTATCTCCAATTTAGACACCAACAAGGCTAGTGGTGGGGGTGTGATAACAGCCATTGTCTTGAAGAAATGCGCGCCTGAACTGGCACCCGCCCTATCTAAACTATATAACTACTGCCTCAAGGAATCTTGTTTTCCTGACTGCTGGAAGTCCTCATCTATTGTTCCTGTCTTTAAGAACTCTGACCACCCCTCTAACCCTTCTAATTACCGTCCTATCAGTCTCCTACCCCTCTTCGGCAGTATCCGAAGTCCTAATCAACGCCAAAGTGGTTAACCACGTTACATCCCATGATCTGCTCTCAGACAAGCAATATGGCATCCGCTTTGCCCGATCTACAGCTAATGTGCTTACGGCCATCACTGAAACTGTCTACCAAGCTCTTCAAAATAATGAAGCTTGTGCCGTGGCCCTAGACATCTCCAAAGCGTTTGATAGAGTTTGGCATACCGGCCTTCTTCGCAAGCTCCAGGGTTATGGTATTACAGGTCGATTGTTTGACCTAATAGAATCATTCCTGTCAAACCGTGAATTGAAGGTCGATCTCAACGGATTTTCCTCCAGTTCCTATTCCACGAACGCAGGAGTTCCCCAAGGCTCCATCCTGGGCCCTGCTCTATTCCTTATCTTCATCAATGACATTCCTGACGCCATAGATTCCCAAGTTGGTTTCTACGCGGATGACACTACAATTTACTCCTGCCTCAAAAACAAATCTAGTGTCGCTGACAAAACTAACTTGAGAGCACCTCTCTGCAGCTGCTCGGTATCACGTTGACTGCTGACCTGATATGGAACAAATACATTGAGTCAATTGCTTCGTCCACCGCAAGGAAAGTTGGATCCCTGTGCCGCGCCAGGAAATTTTTCTCCCTGGAATCGATCCTTCAAATCAACAAATCAACAATTCGCCCTTGCATGGAGTATTGCTGCCATATATGGTCTAGAGCCCCTTCTGTTTGCCTCGGGGTTCTTGATAAGATCCAGAGGCGGATATGCAATATAATTAGCCCTGATCTGGCATCTCGTCTACAGTCGCTCTCTCATAGACGCGCCGTCGCCTCTCTCTGTCTTTTTTACAAATACTTTCATGGCAATTACTCCGAGGAGCTGCATTCGCTGGTTCCCAGACTTCGCAAATTCAAGCGCCCTACGAGGCTGGCATCCCGCTCTCACCCTTTTACTGTCGAAACTCCTAAATGTAGCCGTCTCTTCTACTCCAATAGCTTCATATCTCCCACCTCTCGCCTGTGGAACTCCCTTCCCTATTCCAGTTTCTCTGAGAGCTATAATATCCAGCTATTCAAATGTAATGTCAATCGACATCTCCAGTTGCCTTGATCTATCCACTATCCTTCTTCTCACCCTTTCCTCTATCACTCCTATCTGATCTTGCTCCAAATCTTCTGTAACCTCTTGCGTGCTAGTGGCTTCCCGCCTTGCTTGGGGTTAAACGCTCAAAAATCAAAAAATATATTTTATCATATATATATATTCCGGGATGAAATCCGGTCTCAAATGAATGACAAACGCAGGAATGAAATATAGAAAATAAATGTATTGACGTAATAATACAATTGGTAATACGGTTAGTAGATACAGAAATGCGGTTAGTAGCAATAATAATATATATACAGTCTGGGAAATTCAGTACCGAAGTAGGACTTCCTTCTGAGTCTACGTGCTCGCAACTGTGACTCCTATAAAGCGGTTATCTCACACTCTCACTCTCTCACTGCCTCACTTCCAGGTATTCACTGGCAGCAGTACAAGTACACACTGGGCGAGAGTCCACTTGTATAAAAAAGGGTGGGACCCTTAACAAATATATATATATATATATATATATATATATATATATATTTGTTAAGGGTCCACCCTTTATATATATATATATATATATATATATATATATATATATATATATATATATATATATACAAGTGGACATTGAAGTCAACACTTAGAGGCAACAGGCTGTTTCATGCTAGATGCAATCATCAGGTCAGGTGGCCTGACGATTGCGTCTAGCGTGAAACAGACTTCAATGTCTACTTTTATATTTACACACACTCTATCTCTGATATTGAGCACCATAAATATAGCACACCATAAGAGTATATTTCTTCATATATATATATATATATATATATATATATATATATGGGAGAGAGAGGGAGAATTAATAGAAGTAAAAGTCGGTCACTTAGGTCATTGATGTTATCTTCAGTATCGCGACTCCAAAGTTCGGTACGCAGACCTGTCCATCGACTCTTCAGTGGATTGAATCATTAAGCTTGTAAACTGTTAACAGAATCTTCATCCGAACTTATCACTGTATAATATTTGATCCCTTTGTTCAATGATGTAGTATTGGATTAAGCGCAATGACAAATTATAGGATTATACTGGAAAATGTACAAAATAAACGTATTTTTTTTATCGGAATAATTACTTATTGACTTAAGTATATTTAGTCATTAACACAGTTATTTTCCAAAACAGACACCAACCGGATAAAAATTAAATAAAACTCTTCTTTTTATTACACTCTTCGATATGTTATGCAATTTTTTAATTATAATCAATTGCTTACCCAGTTTTCATGGCTTGCGTTTCAATTTTTCCAAAGATTATTTATACTGTTTCGCAAAATCTATATTTAAAAAAAAAAGAAAAAAGAAATTCGCAGATAATGATTTTGATCAATGTTTTGTGTGAAACGAATTGAGCCGTCGACTGAATTCCGTGAAGAAAATTGATGAAATATCAGAGAGGAAATATCAGTGGCAAATAAATGAAAGAAATAAAAAAAAATGAAAGAAAATGAAAGAAACACACGCGTGAAAGATTGATATCTTCTGTCTCGCTGGCAAAATTATTTTATTTTATTTTTAATTTATTTTAATTATTTTATCCGGCTTTTTAATAATACTTTATAATTAATATAATCATATAGCAATTTAAATTTTATTTTGTATTCTAATTTATATTATAGAAAAATTCTGTTAAGTATTGTACTACTTCTTAAAGTGTCCTTTTTTATATTCTGTGAATAATTTTGTTTCAGTATATGCCTTCACATACAAATGCCATAGAATTGGAAATGCGACATGTCGATATAGTCTATATATTTCTGCCGCGATTCCGTTCAAATGTGAATTCTCTGATTCAAAGGAATTTCATTGATTTTATTTTGTATCAACATCTATTTCTTATCTTCTTAACTTTCCTCTTCTTATGAATTTGTGTAATTTTGAATCTACTTCTCTATTTCTCTTGCCTTTTTTTTGTTTTTTGTCTTTTCTCTTGGTAGTAGGGTTAATTTCCTCTGCTTTCTTTTTTCCATTTCTTTCTTCTTTCCTTTTTTTAATTGATTTTTTATTTTCTTTCCTTTTACGTTATATATATTTTTTTTTACTTTTTATGGAAAATTTTCCAGAAACGGAAAGTAGTGTTTCACTAATCATAATTTTGAATAAAACCGTTTAGTACCATCATTGTTAGCCACCTAAAGGAACGTTTGATTTTAACGTTGAAATAAAATGTACAATTTTATAGTGGATATTTACATATTCTAATGTAACCGTGTATACTATATATATATTCGTTAAATATGACAGACAAGGAAAATTTAATATATTTTTATTTAGTTTTTACAGCGTTCTTACATTTTCCGTTTGGTGGGAGTAAGGGAGCGGAAAAATTGTCCATATTTTTCATTGTCCAATGCGCTTTCGGCCTCATATTCAGCCATTTTCAAAGGGGGGTCGTTTTTGGGTGTTATTAATTTCCCTTCATGTTTTGACTGTTTAAGGTGTATTTAGTTTTTAATACTAGTAGGAGAGTTTAGATAGATAGATAGATAGATAGATAGATAGATAGATAGATAGATAGATAGATAGATAGATAGATAGGAAGAGACTGATATGAACAAAATGAACAGATAGATAGATATGAACAGACTGAGATAGATAGATAGATAGATAGATAGATAGATAGATAGATAGATAGATAGATAGATGAACAGACTGGGATATGAACAGACTGGGATAGATAGATAGATAGATAGATAGATAGATAGATATGAACAGACTGGGATAGATAGATAGATAGATAGATAGATAGATAGATAGATAGATAGATAGATGAACAGACTGGGATAGAACAGATGGGATAGATAGATAGATAGATAGATAGATAGATAGATAGATAGATAGATAGATAGATAGATATGAACAGACTGGGATAGATAGATAGATAGATAGATAGATAGATAGATAGATAGATAGATAGATAGATAGATAGATAGATATGAACAGACTGGGATAGATAGATAGATAGATAGATAGATAGATAGATAGATAGATAGATAGATAGATAGATATGAACAGACTGGGATAGATAGATAGATAGATAGATAGATAGATAGATAGATAGATAGATAGATCTCTGAACCGATCGGGACAAATAATAATACTAATACCACACTTGAACCTGAGAGGTGGCTTTGAGTGAAAGATGCTTTTCTAAAGAAACTGAGTCATTAATATTTGCAGCAGAAGAGCAAGCTATCAGAATGAATGCAATCAGAGCGAAGATAGGTAGATCACAAGAAGAAAGCAAATGCAGGATGTGGGGATAAACTTTTGAGACAGTTAACCATCTATATACAGAATATCCCGTTTGGCATAGAAGAGGTATAATTGACGACATGATTGGATTGGTAGGAGAATCCATTGGGGAGTATGCTGTATGCTTGGCATCAGTGTAAAAATGAAGTGGTATGAACATCAGCCAGAAGCAGTGTTAGAAAATGACAGTTACAAGATATTATGGGATTCTAGAGATCATGTCATTGAAGAACGAAGAACTGGCTATATTTTTATAGACAAGGAAAATAGAAAAGGTCCAGTCATTAACTTTACTGTCCCATGTGATACCAGATTGGGCTAAAAAAGAAAAAAATGGATAGAAAAATACTAGGATCAGGCTATGGAGTCGGAGAAGCTATTGAATGTGAATGTGGAACTAAGTAATTCCTGTAACAATAAGTGTGATTGGTACACAACATATAAAACTGTAAAAGCGCTTAGGGAAAATTGGAATTGAAACTGACATTGTAAAACTCCAGAAAGTTGTCATCATTTAATCTCCAGCATTTTTTCAAGAATTTCTTGAGTTGTGAAGAGCCCCTTTGGCGCCATGCCACAAGAACAGAATTTCCTTTGACTGTGTCATTGTGCGGCAACAACATAAGTAAACCAAGTAAACGGATTAACATATATGAGAAGGATCTGTTGTGCTAATCTTTGAATTAAACTAGGCCATAGAATCGAAAGACTTTCTTGGCTTCAAACACTAATTGCAGATAGTGGAATTGAAACCTTCTCTCTTTTCTCACCGTCTGTCCCTATCTCTCACTCACGCACAAACACGCAGATAAATTACACACACACTCACACACATATATATATATATATATTTATATATTGTTAAATATGACAGACAATGAATGTCTCTTATGTCGCGTGGTATGACGTCATAAAGCCGTATATTGAACACACAATCTGCGTCTGCTATTCCGTGGCCGTTATCGTCGCTTAGAAATTTTCTATGTCAAAATAACAAAATATCATCTCTGACGGTAGATATCTTTGTTTCATGGACTTTTTACCACCCTGAGGATGGCGCATGTGAACCGAAAGCTTAGGACCAACTTAATAAAAATATATCCAAATTTTGGACAATTTTTGTCTTTATTTTCACCAGAAATTAAAGCAAACATTCGAACATTAAAACGGCTCATGATCGGGCATAATAGACATTCATTGTCTTTTATATTTAATAATATATGTTTTAATAATGATCAGCTGCCCCAATACACTATCTATCTATCTATCTATCTATCTATCTATCTATATATATATATATATATATATATATATATATATATGAATAGACTGAATTATATACAGTCACAAAGTATGAAATCTAAACATAAAGGAACAAATCTAAACAGAGTACAATGTATTGATCAGTATAAAATGTGTTGACTCAATAGATGTGATGAGAGTGGTCAATACCTACAGTTCAAAACGGGAACAGATTGACGTTAGATGAAGATAAAAGTAAAAAGTGAAATATACTTACATCTGCAAACACAGTTCTCCAAACTCACATGTAATAACGCATAACACGTGTGGATAAAAGAATGTGAGGCGACAAAATTTCGTAAAAATAGATTCCGTTTTCATTTTATCTATTCCATTTGTTTAACCTGACAAAAATATCTTATATTAACCCTTTGATAAATTAAAATATTTTTTAGCTACGCATGCAAAAATAAAAAAAATATAAGTCATAAGGTTATTAGCCTTGCAACTTGCAACAGTACTGTTCCACCTCAATGTGAGTTGGGCTGACGAAATCATTCGCACAAGAAAAAATCCCTTTTCTAATTACCTCAAATGCACCTCCAAACTATTCTTATTCGCGCGATACAGACTTTCAGTACTCCCCACCGAACATTCTCTTGATTTTAGTCTCGTCAAAACTCTTCAGATTATTCTTGAGTTTTTTTTTTGTTTTTTTTTCTGAAAACGTTCACCGCCAGAGAAAACACTGATTACACTGTTCCGTTTTCTTCATGCTGTGCTGACACAAAGAAATAAAAAGACAATATTTCTAAAATCTCTTAATAACAATTCAATGCAATGCTACAAGACATAAATGATTTTTCTATAACGTCGATCTCTGAAGTCTCTAATGCTCATTATTTTCTTTGTTGATGCCTTCGGTCAAATCTCGAGGAATAATTTTCCTTTTGTAATTTACGCGTATGAAAAAAAAAAAAAAGAAGCAAATGACACGAATATATTCATTTGTGTTATTTCTGAAAGCGTTAAAGATATTGAATTGTAAGATTGGTAATTAAATAAGTAAAATGTCTGAATCTATTGACTTTGTGATTAGCGGAGTGTTGACGAAGTTCTCGGAAATAAAAAAGAAATAAAAATCATATCTAGTATATGAAAAGGTAGGGCTGATATAATTTATCCAGGAAAATAGCTTTTATCTGAGTGTATAATTCTTCACTTTTAAGTTTATATTGTTTTAAGATTATCACACTGTCATATTTGTGCACGAAACCCACAAAGCTAAAGAGAGCTTTTAATCCATTTGGAGAAACAGGTCTCCTACATCCTTCCGTGGGCAATTAGTGGATTCCAAATACCAATATCTGTAGATATACGATTCGGTTGCATTTCCTAAGCTTTATTCTTTTTTATGACCTATGTAAGGACGGTGGCGATAATGGCTCTCCACAATTTCCTGTCTTTCGAATCTCTTAATAAATTTTGTCTGTTTGTTATTTCTTTTAAACCTTCCATTGTACGCGTTTTTTTCCTTTGTCCCTCTTGCCTTCAATCCGTCCTGTGAGTATCAGATTTTCAAAGCCCTCATTTCTCATTATATGTCTCAACTGTCTCTTCGTGATGTTAAGTATTAGTTTCCTTTTTGTTTCCATTATGGTCAATATCTCGTCGTTACTCAGATATTCGGCCCATGGTATGCTCAGCATCTTTCTGTAGAGCCACATTTCTGTTCAATCAAATCTCTTCTTCGTCTTTGAGGAGATTTTCCAGCATCCACTGCCATATAGGAAGGCAGATATCACGTAACAGTCCATTACTCGTTTTTGTTTTTTTTGTTTTTGTTTTTAACAAAGTTTTCTGTTTCTTAATACTCTGCTTAGCTTTTGGAATGCATCTTTGGTCATTCAAATAGGCCTTCGGATTTTGGTGTCGCACTTTCTGTCCTATGTAAGAACACTTCCTAGATATTTAATTTTTTTTTTTATTTGCTTGGTTTTGGTATCTCCAAATTATAATTTTCATGTTGGGCTTCCCCTTTTACTGACAACCATGCGTGCTGAAATTGATAAAAAAAAAGAAGACGAAACTCTGGATGCCTATAGAGCCTTACCAATTTTGAGAAGTGTGCATTTCGATTAAGGTTTGACACACTGTTTGCCTCGAAACATTCTCTGAGTGTCGTCTCTTGGGTAAAGGCTGGCCGCCATGAAATTTAATCGTCACTATAACAGGGCTAAGACGCCTACTTGGTAATGCTTCTATAATGAGGGGACATCACTCACCTGGCTGATGATTACAGACGTACTGTGGTTCGGCAAATTTACTTTCACATCGGGTCTTGCTTTAGTAACCCCAGTGCATCATTTGTGGCTATATGAAGTGTATATTGAGTATGCATTCTTTAACTACACTGCGAATTTTTTCTAAGCTCTATACTAAACATTAAATCTGTCACGAAAAAAGAACTAAACAAAATGAACACAAAACGATCAGCTTTAAAAAAGGACTCGTAACTGTAAAAACCGAATGAAAAAAGAATGTTAACAACAAATACTTTTTCACACCCAACCCAGTTCTGCGGAATCAGAATCAACGTCGAGTTTAAGCAAGCGAATGAGCTAATTTGAGTAAAGTGTCATGCAGATTTACATTTTTCCCACTTGTGACGAATGCAGCTATCGAATTTTTTTGCATGCTAGCATGCTAGTTAACATTCGTGTCAATCAGCTGTTGGCTCTCACGCTGGCCAATAGAATCTTCCTGCCTATTCGTGGCAGCCAGCTATATGCTCTCACTCTGGCCAGTAGAAAATGGCCGCAAACTACATGAAAATTGCCGTAGAAGCATGAAAAAAATCTATTATTTCCTCTATCGATGGGAGTTGGGAAATAAAAGTCGGTTTTGGCCTTCCCGCTAACTTAGAGCATGTGCGTGTAAATTTTGGTGCAAATCCGTCGAAAATTGCGGCCGTGCATTCGTTACGCACACACACACACATCCTGCCTTTTTTAGATAGAGATTTCTATGAACTTGTCGATATCAAAATTGTACAAGTTTGATAACATCTCGATCACAATTCCCTTAAGACCTAACTTCAAAAATTTCAGTTCCTTGTATGTTTTTGTGTATTGTAGCTTTCCTTCTTTCAAGTCTTCCAATATATTGGTTCCCACTTTTGAAGCATTTCCCTTTCCCTTTATGAGCGTTCAATGTATTGATTTTACTTATCCTGTCTTTTTCTTCTGTTATTTCTTGTATTTTTCATGCATACCCGCTGTGCCTGTGTTCCTCAGTTTGTCCATCGCCGCATAATTTTCGGTGAGTCATTCATCTTTTACCTGCCTGCATTTATTCTTCGTGTTTTTGTTCAATATTCTTTATTATGTACCATTTCTTGGCCTTATTTGTTGTCTCTTTTGAAAATTTAATCTGTCATCCGTCACTTTTTTTTCTTGTCTCTCTTTTATTGCATTGTATTGATCTTCCTGTATTTGGATTCTTCTTCTATGTGCAGTGTCATTTAAGGACATTGGTGATTATAATTCTACACAATTTCCTGTCCTTTTTAGCATTTAGTAAATTTTGTCTTATTGTTATCTCTTTTAAACTCTGTTCTGCCGTCCATTTACACAAGCTCGTGGGGTAAGTTATGTGCTGTTTTCCTCTGTTTTTTTTTTCAATCTTTTCTGTGAGTATCATATTTTCCAAACCTTTTTTCCTCATTATGCGCCGTAGAAATTTCAACTGTCTCTTCCTGGTGTTAAGTATAAGTGTTTTTTTTTGTTTACATTTTCACTAAAACTTCGTCATTAATCACATATTCGGTCCATGGTATTCTCAGCATCCTTCTGTAGAACTACGTTTCTATTGTCTCCGGTTTTTTTCATCTCTGCAGAGATGGTCCAGCATTTAATGCCATATAAGAAGGCTGAGACCAGGCACCTGGAGGCGGTGTAATGGTTAGCAGATTGGCAGAGCTTAAGTTTCTTTTTGATTTTGTTGTGTTGTTTGACTTGACGTCTTCTGAGTGTTTCTCTCTACTGTAAATAATTTTGTGGTGTTTTCTACCTCTTATCATTTATGGGTCCTGTTGTGGCTGAATTCGCGTAATCATGTTTTATTTCTATTAACACATAAGAAAGCTTGCATCTATTCCGAGCTGAAACAATAAAAGTTCCCAGTTCATCTCTATGGGTGCTCTCTACGCAACCATATCCATGATTGTCCGTCTATTATCCTGTATATATGTCTATTAAATTATCCCGGAATTACTTTCTCTTCCCCATTTTTTTTATCCTTGTTGCGTTCCTTATTCTTCCTATATTCGTCTTTCTTACATGTCTTGTATTTCTGCTTTGAGGGATTTCCACATTTAAACACAGTAGTTTCTGTTTTTACTGGAGATCATGTCTTCTCGGTTTTCCAGATCATTTGAATAATCGAATAGATTATTATTAATATTATCCATACTTATATTATTTTCAATAAATTATTAGTAATAGTATTAGGGTTATCAATATTATTAATTGATTTCTTTAAATAAACCACATCGAAAAAAAATAACTAATTGCTTCTTGCTAAGCCAGCCTTAAAAAATGGCGACCTCACACTTGTCTTGTGTGAAGAATTCAGAGTGGATTTTATTTCCTTTCATTTGATTTTCTCTATTTTTTTTCTTTCTTAATGCGGTGCATTTTTTTTTCGTGTTGAGTAAAAATATTTTTTTTGATTTACGTGTTTGGTCGAAAGAATTGCCAAAATTAAACAACGCAATGTGTCGACTGAAGGAAAAAGAATGTGAGATGAGATTTGAAAATAGTGGAAAATGAAATAAATAAATAAAAAAAAGAAATAAAGAAACAAAAAATCATGCACAAGTGAAAGGAAATCGAAAAAAAATGAATTTATATTCTACTTAGAATGCTCGAGATATCGTTGTATCGGAATAAAATCAGCTTTCGACATATTTATTTTTACGATATCATTTTTACTTCCTAAGGGAAAGTGTAAATGGAAGAGGAAATGATTTTCTCACGATCAGTAAAGAAAGATATTTATATTTTCCCGCCAATTTTGCACAAAGGATTAAGTCTTAATCTCATTTGGTGATGGTTAGATTTTAATTCCTGTCTTGTTGCATAATTACATAAGTCCGCGAGAGGCTCCTGTATCCGTGAGCCTTCATCGACTCTCCTCGCATGGGTTTTATTACATAGATAGATAGATAGATAGATAGATAGATAGATAGATAGATAGATAGATAAGAAAAGGCTGAGATAGATAGATAGATAGATAGATAGATAGATAGATAGATAGATAGATAGATAGATAAGAAAAGGCTGAGATAGATAGATAGATAGATAGATAGATAGATAAGAACAGGCTGAGATAGATAGATAGATAGATAGATAGATAGATAGATAGATAGATAGATAGATAAGAACAGGCTGAGATAGATAGATAGATAAGAACAGGCTGAGATAGATAGATAGATAGACAGATAGATAGATAGATAGATAAGAACAGGCTGAGATAGATAGATGATAGATAGATAGACAGATAGATAGATAGATGATATAAATAAGAACAGGCTGAGATAGATAGATAGATAGATAGATAGATAGATAGATAGATAGATAGATAGATAGATAGATAAGAACAGGCTGAAAATTTAAAGTACTATAAAAACTTAATAAATAAAATAACTTTAACATTTCACAACCATTATGATAACAATTAATAATAAAGAATAAAATGAAAAATAAGATATTAAAAATATTAATTAATAATAAATAAAATACTACAACATTTCACAAATTATTGAGTTACCTCTCATGGTAATTCATCAATATCTCAGGTAATGAATTTTAAAATAAATTTAAGGAATTTTTATATTATTTTAAAGTTTATTATTTTTTTCAGAAAGCATCTTCAAACGTAAGGCTAAGTAACTAAAATTCAATAAAATATTAGATAATTACTGAAATATTATGTTAATTTTTTAAAATTACGAGGTAGTTAAAAACAAAAAAAAAGTACGTTCGCTTAGATTTCGTAAATTTATGTCAATTCTGGTCAACCACACTTAGTTGTCGACAATTTAGCCTGTCAATAAATCGATTAAAACATCAGAAAAACAAAAGCCAGTGGTGAAAAATTAATGTATACTACGATATTTATGCTGTAAGTAATACTCGTTTCAAATCAGATTACTTTAACTTTAAATTTGCTAATTATCAGCAAATAACGCGTCACAAATATATATTTTATTCTTAGAAGATTTTTAAAACCGAAACTTAGCTTTTGTTAACAAAGCTGTCAAAATAGCCGATATTTATTGACTTTTATCGATTTTCTGAATGTGACCAAAAGTTGAGATTCCAATTAATATAATTTCTATTTGAAATACACCAGAGTATTTTGCTTACTGGAAAATATACATTTACTCATTTAGCTTTCAAGTAAAGCTAAAATGAAAGCTTCAAGAATGCCTTTTCATTTTTTAAAAAATTATTTTAAACTTTAGGTATCGAAAATTCTGTGGAGACCCCTACTTAAAAGACATTCACGAGAAGTGTCGTTGTAACAAAGAAAGCAGAACTTTCTTTTCTTTTCGAGAAGATACTTCTAAAAGCAAAAACACCAACGCTTCAACAAATTCTAATTGTTGACCAATCGGCGCACAGAGAAAGATATGGGAAACTTTTATATGCAATTCAAAAAATACATCTTCGTTCATAATAACAAATGGTAGGTAACATTTGAACTTTGAAGGTTCTTCATTTTTACATTTTAATTTTTTTTTTATTTAATATGTAATTTGCGTGAATATTAAACAATTTTTTAGCTTTATACATCGAGTACATAGTTTTTCATTCAGGCATCTCTTTCCCTACTTGATCTTATATATGTTGGTCAATTCACTTATGAGGGACAGAATAACTGTCTGAAATTTACTGTTCCTTGGGAGAAGGAAAACAATTTTTAATATTTTCTCTAAATTCATACAATTTTTGCATAAATTCTTTGATAATAATTTTCTTATATAAAACCACTTTTCTCTAATCTTTGATCAAACTTTTTTGGAAGATGTTAATTTCTTTTATTCTTTTACCAGAACCATAATTCAACACGATGCTCAGAAAAAGTAAAGCATTTTATTTCTGTCAGACAGAGGTGCCATCCATCATTGAAAGCATTAGTTACCGCAATTAATGCCAATATTTTCGTGGCACAAAAGGTCCATTTTCGCTTGAGATGAAGTCAGCTGTTTACTTACCAGCACAAAAGATGTCACAAGCGCAGTAATTTTTAAAATGTTCCTTTTTGTGGAAGACGGCCAAACACTTATATTCGCATAGCTTATTGTGTACATAAATCTATAAAAAAGTTTTTTTTCTTTCTGCTTTTCTTTCCTTTTCTCTATCTTTTTTTTTATCGAATATTTCATAATGCTTTTTAGTCTTCCCTACTAACCATAATAACACCGGGTTTCTTTTGTCATTTCCTTCTCTTTAAACCCCGATGAAGACGCACAAGGAATACGGAGAAAGTCGGAACTGATAAATGGAATACACAGAATTACTCCCCTTTGATGTTATCTGTTGCTGCCATTTCTATTTTTGGGCTAAATGTGAAACCATCAACAAGAGAAGCCATTTTGGTAAAAGGAAAAAGCAACAATTGAGAACATTTTTTTTTTTTTTACCTACTCTGAGACTTTTCTCTTCTCTTTCGCAAACACTGATTTTAAGAGTTTTGTCTGCAGCTTTGATATCTTTCGGCACAGCAAAGAAATTACACTTTTGCTCATATCACAAGTTATTTTCATTTCTCAGATATTTCTCTTTGCATAGTTTTTTGTTGCTAAAAATAGTCTATGGTTTCTCTCTTTATCTCTCCCTATATATATATATATATATATATATATATATATAGAGAGAGAGAGAGAGAGAGAGAGAGAGAGCAATTTCTAAAGAAGAGACGGATTTTTATTTTTTAATACGATAGATATTATCAAATAAACGATATTTTTAGCGGATACTCGTATCTGAGTAGATGCTGCGTTTATTTATTAAACAGTATATTTATTTTCGTCTACCGTCCTGAATGTTCGAGAAACATTGTCAAAGGAAAATATAGGATTCAAACCAGAGTCCCCCTGGGCAGGAGAAACCGTAGTTAGATCCGACGTACTTTAATCGGAATCGGTCACAGAGTTGGATAGTGCCTTATAAACGCAAATCTTCTTCAGACTCTCGAAACATTCATATCTGCTCAGTTTGTATACTAACGTAAAACAGAGCAATTTCTAGATAAATGATGTTCTATTTAAACAGTATATTTATTTATTTTCGTCTACCAGTTGTCTGTTTGGTATATTGGCATAATTTTAAATTTGCCTTGAATGAATTTGTAGATGTATTGCGATACCAAGAGTTTTCTGTTGTTCACAATTTGAGGTTGCTTTTGTGAAGGGCAATTCTGTTGCTAAGTTCCTGGCTGATGCCTATATATGTCTTTCTGCATTTTGTGCATTTGAGTCTAGAAAGGAGTTCAAGGCTCACTAACAAATGCAGAAAACGAACAATGAGACATTACAAGAACACAAGGAAAATTTATTCCTTTTAAAAAATGTATTCTTTTTATTTGCCTGAAGAAGGTAACGAGACTAGAAACATGTGTAGCAGAAATATGAAGTATAAAATATAATATATACACTAAAACAAATCCACATTATAACGAAAACGTTTGCGTTTTTTCTCTTTTTTTATATATTTATATATATATATATATATATATATATATATATATATATATATATATATATATATGTTTCGAACAGTAAAAAAAATAAAAAAATAAAATCTTCAGACACACTGGGTTGCATATTAACATTCTTTCATTTTTATTATTTCAGTTAGATTCCTCGACTAGTTTCGGCCAGTATGATCATCATCAGGACAAAAAAATTCCTGCATGTTAGTAGCAGTGAACTACTGAAATGAATGACGATGGAGAAAATGAACTTTATCTGTAGTTTCCATTTTTTTTTATTTTATTTTCTTAACATGAATTTTGGTCATCCCTTGTGTTGGTTTAGACAGTCTCCATTAAGTTGTTATTTGAGATGGATTCATGCTGCTCTGAATTCCCTTGGTCATTTTGACAGTTTTATTGGTTCCTGGAAAGGGGATGTGTCTCTGTTAAGTATGTGTGTTATTTGGTTCTTAGGGAGTGAGTGAGTATGATGTGTGTAAGCGTGTATCTTAGTATGGGCGTGTGTATAAATGACACCTGTGGAAGCATGTCTGTCTTGTGTTGGTGAGGAATGCAGGTAGGGCCTGATTTGCGGGGTTATATATTAATTCTATGTGTGTGTGCTGTGTATGTGTGTGTTTGTGAATATTGAAAAACTCACAGAAAGAATTTAATTATATAGGCGAAGGTGTGCGCAGGACCATCCACACTTTCTGGTATTAGTGATAAGGCGGAATTTGTGTAAGATTCCCACAGTAACAGTGAACAACTTGAGTTCTACCTGCATCGTCTTGGATATATATATATATATATATATATATATATATATATATATATATATATCCAAGACGATGCAGTTAGAACTCAATGTCCAGGAGAGAGAATATAATTATAAATATATAATATAAAAGGCTCTAATATTCCATGGTTATAATTTATTACATTGGAATCGTAATCACGATCCAATTCATCAGACCTACAAATTCAAAAAATTTAATTTAATGGAAGTTGTTTAAAATATTAATATATATATATATATATTAATGTATTTTTTTATTATATATATATATATATATATATATATATATATATATATATATATATATATATATATATATATATATATATATATATATATATATATTATGTGTATTTAGGCAGCATTTTTCCATCGATGCATGTTTCATTAAAAAATATAGACAAGTTTTGTCTATTTATTTTATGTAAATTCTTTTCATATCGTCTGATAAGCTTAGTAACATTATCATTAAGAGAAGAAAGAAAATCACAATATTGGCACATATTTTTTAATCCTAACTAAGCTTTCGGCTTACATAAGCCATTATCATAGTTGGCAATTACATTACAATATATTAAAAAATACACGGACAAAACAATAATGATAGTCTGTTTTTGTTTACATGGAAGATTTCAAGCAATGACAAACACGTGCATATATATATATATATATATATATATATATATATATATATATATATATATATATATATATAAAATAAAGAAAAGAACAGTAAGATATAAAATCCGGTGTTCTTATAGATATTTTATTTTTACAAAATAGTGCTCAATGTAAATTTACAGAGCATTAATATTATAAATTAATTGATTTAAAATATGTTTTTTTTTCGCTACACAGTTCCAACCATGTTTCAAAAATAGAAGCTAAAACCCCGAATTTAATTTTGCAATTAAATTAAAAGCATTAGTTCCATTTATTTTGGGGCAGCAACCTATGTTTTCAAAAAACTTCCATTAAATACGGCTGACAAGGAAGTTTTAAATAATTTTTTCCAGCATCCTCACGTTTTTCCGTTTTGTATGAGTAAGAGATTACAAAAAAATTCATAATATATATATATATATATATATATATATATATATATACTTACTCATATACAAGTATAACATCACAAATACGCATAGACACATATACAAATATATTTATATTGTTTGGAGTTTCACTATTTGCCGATAGCTGGGACCCTAAAAGGTGCTAACACACCAGGCCAGAGTGGACCTGAGAACAACAACAATTAAGAGTTTGTTCTAGGCTTTTCAAAACCTCGAATCTAGGTCAATATATATACCTAGGGCAAATATATATATATATATATATATATATATATATATATATATATATATACTTCTGTGCGTCTGCTGCTACGAATAGCTTGATAAACTTACCTGTATTCCTTCGCTTAAAATAGTGAGAATAAAGATCGATTTACTAAATTAACAATTAATAATTGCTTGTTAATCGAATATTGATTACTTACAGGCGTACATTTGGCAATTAATTTCCACATTTACACGGTGTTAATTGATTTATATTCTTTTGAGTTTGTATAAATTCTGAAATTGAAAAAAAAAAAGATTGTTGACCGACATTAATGTTCAAGACATCTTCAGCTGTCTTAAATTGTTCCTCTTGTTACATAACATAGATCTTCAAATCTCGTCGACGTCCAGCTACATGTTTTTACAATTCTTTGTTTTTCTTACAGTAAGGTTTACTCTATATTAGGCCCGGGGCGACTAGAAGTAGAGGGTTATGCTAGTTTGTACGGATGGGAGTGGAAGGTAACGTGATGTAACGAATATGCATGCACCTGGTCCCCCCTCACAGTAATATGATTGGCTGGTGTCAGACATAAATACAGACTGATGTGGACGTACAGGATGACGCCTATTGATGACGCCTATTCGCTACGCCTACTGCCTACCACTACGACGAGGACCCGTCGATTACGGTTACCTGCTAGATTGTCCTACCCAGTTACAGTAGTTAACAGCCACTTTGCTACTTCGAACAAATATATCCCTTTCCGGGACATATCAATGACGGTTAACCCTAGACTTGAACAGGTTAAGATTGTAGTGACCGGGGAAACATCCTCTTGCAAGTTTGTTCTACAGAGCAGTGGTTCGCCGGAAGAAGCTGTTCGAGTGGAACTTATTTGTCACCGATGTAATAGGGAGGGAATGTGAGTGGTTTCCTGCAATGTAAGCTTCCTGGCGGATCCTAGCCGTGAAAGTAAGAATTGACGGAAGCAAAGAATGTAGTTCGTCCGAGCACTTTCCATGAAAGTGGCGATAAAACAGTGATAGGCTTACCACATGCCGCCTTTGAGAGAGAGGTTGGCGATGGATCGCATATAGAAGTTCCACTTGAGGTCAGGTTTGAGCTTAAGGTCCAGTATTCTCTCATGGCATGGTGCTTCCTCGCGGGGACATCCGTTCATCGTGACAGGCGGTAGTTCGGGGTTAAATCGGCAATGATGAAATTTAACGACTTTGGTTTTCGAGGCATTGAATGCAGCCAGCCAATTTTTTTTCCCTCACAGGGTAGTTCGTGTTAGACCGGAAGAGAAATCAACTGCCATCAAGAGTTTTAGCGGTGCACGGTGTATTATATTTGTTTTCGACATACACTATAATTTTCATATTGCTTGTACAATATTTGACTGATAAATAAATATTGAAGACTTGTAGTTTGAAATAGTAATGATGCTTGCCTAGACATTTCTGAAAGAACCTTCTCAAATTATATCTTTAGTTTTCTTGAGTGAAAGAAATGAGAAGAACAAGAGAAGACAACGTAACAAGAGGGGTTTGAAAACCACAATGCACATGAGACGAATGTTTCTCTTAAGGAGTCCGAGTCTAATGGAATAAATAGTCTCGAACGTCAATGCCTTCAAGCTTGTCTTTTAACAAAATGTACAAAGATGAAAATACAAAGAAACCTACCAAAGAAGTCAAAATGGATGCAAGGACCTATAAATATATGAAGGTTTTACAAAACAAATAACGTCTTCTATGACTATGACGCCAATATGTTTTCGTCTTGAGAAGTGTAAAAGCCGGTTTTCTTTAAATGCAACGACAAAGACAAATATAACATTATGCTCCATCGATGAAAAAAAAAAAAATCTGATGTTTGATCAAATTTGAGGGTAGTGAGTAGGGCCTAGATCTTTTCAATACACGTTCGTATATAATATACGTAGGTACATCAATAAGTCTGGAGCCTCATGAGGAATAAAACATTTAGTTTCAGATCAAAATTTAGCTAACGGCGTTTATGGCCCATGAAGTTTGCGATGAAACATAGCTGTTGACCACAGTGTCCACCTTTCTATTTACATACGGTCTATCGCTGATATTGGACACTTTTACCCATAAATATAAACTATATTTTATCATATATATATATATATATATATATATATAGCAGTGGTGATTTCCTCCATTATCTCATTTCTAACCTTATATATATATATATATATATATATATATATATATATATATATATATATATATATATATATATATATATATATATATATATATATATATATATATATATATATATATATATATATATATATATATATATATATATATATATATATATATATATATATATATATATATATTGCACAATATTTTCTCTTGTATGCTTTTCAGAGAGAATTTGCTCATTCGGACTTGTTTGGTTTAATATGATCTTTTAAAATCAAGGTTTCTACACCCGAAAAAAAATATTTGCAACCCGCAGAATTTATTTTTTGTTGAAGTTATCGCTGACAATTTTTTTACAAACTCTACGTTTCCTTTAATGCTGCAAACCAATCGAGGAAATTTGAATAAACTGATTTGTTTTGAAAAAATACGTTGACAAAAACACTACCCTGTCGTTTTTAAGCACCCTAGTAAAACCAACTGTAATTTATAACCACATACCTGTTTGCACTTCTCCCCCAAAATTTCGATTCGATCGGACAATATATGGCTATTTTTGACGGACGGACGAAAGTCACAGAATTTTATATATAGATAGATACTTATATTAATTTATTTCTTAAACATTTTCATGCTTTTTAAGTCTTTGCAAAAATCCTTTTGCGATGGATGTTTTCACACCTGCTCTACTCTCTGGTTCGGAGTTTAATGCTATCCGGTGAGAAATAAAATTGAAGGCATGAGATTTTGAAAAAGATCAGAAGTGACTCGAAAGTAAAATCATTTCCAATTTGGAGATGCAAAAGAAATTGTGTCATGATAGTCGAATCCGTTTATATCCCAGCAAACACAAAACAATCTTTTTCCGATGTAGTCCTGGATTAGGGATGGATTCTTTCTTCATTTTCAGCGGATGTCCACCATTATTGATTTTGGTGGGATATGATAATAGAGAAGACACTTTTCATCACTTGTGATGATTTGACACAGGAAAGTTTCGGTAAGACGTTCACCTTTTAATGAAGATCTGAGGACAACATTTTGATTAAATTGACCAAGTTTCGACACTTTTCTGAGTTCGTAAAAGGGATTGGTAATTATCATAGAGTTTGTTTAGATTTTCCTTAAGTACAGTTTTGCACAAGATCAGTATAAAAATAACTATGTAGTCCAGCATATGGAGAAGAATCTTCGACACAAAAAAATTCCTAATCGAAACTTGCCAAACCTTTACTTCTACAAACAATAAGAATATTTCTTGCCACCTTAGTTACTAAAGTGCAACTCTGGAATTAATACAGCATACAGATATAGTTCTGATATAAACTCCTTTTGAGAGGGTAAAATTAATCCAAAGTTTACCAACTTTTATAATTAGTAATCTGCAGTGAAATAAAATTATATTAGAACATAAAAATTAATGATTATTTTACTGCAAGCATTGAAAAAGAGATTATACAAAAAAAATCAACAAGAATTAAGATTTCTGTATTAAATGCACACATGAAACACTGAATATTAGCCGTCGATTGGAGAATAATAAAAAATAATTGCTCTGCTATGATGCATTTAACATGTTTGTGTTTCATTTTTCCTCCTTAGTGAGTAAAAATCCCTTAGTTTGTCTTTCAGTAGTTATTACTTTTATATTCATATATATATATATATATATATATATATATATATGCACCGAAATATTTATATATACAGACGTGTATATATATATATATATATATATATATATATATATATATATATATATATATATATATATATATATATAATGAGAAGCCACGTATACATTCTTAATATGTATATATAGAAAAATTGCAAATTAAAAAATAATAATGTTTTTTATAAAAGTATTTATTTATTTATATATATTTATATTATATATATAAATAAATAAATACTTTCATAAAAACATTATTATTTTTAATTTTGCAATTTTTTTATATATATATATATATATATATATATATATATATATATATATATATATATATATATATATATATTGACAAATGAGTGGCAAGTAAAACTGAATAACGAAATGTATCGTATTCACCTTTTATAATCAATTTTAATTTTATTTATTTAATTTTATTTATTTAATCAGTAAAGTTATTTTTTGTCTTTATAATTTCCAAGTTATAATCGGTCACACGTTGTCCAAATGAGATTCCATAATCAAAAAGGTGTATTTGTTTCAAGCTTTAACGTCACTCTTCATATTCTTCAAACCCGTCATCAACTGATTAGATTATTTTAAAACTTTTGAATAAATTTTTAAATAAAAAAATATAATCTAACAACTGAGATTAAGAATTTTAAAAATCTTTCTCCCACAAAATATTACTGTCGGACTGAAACGAAGCTATCGATAGGATCTCTAAACAACTGATTTAATGCGTGTTGCTAATAGCCAACAGAATAATACACAAATATAAAAAATATTATCAGGGATAATATCTGATTACAAAATTGTGGAATGTTTGTTTTTTGCTATGTATTGATGGATTGCTTTGTTTCATTTACATCTTATCAACCTTTTGCAAGTGATTCAAAGCCAGAAAATATTTTTAGATTGTAAGAAATTTTTGGAGATAATAATGATTCATTGATACAAGTCCTTAGAATTAACCCATACAAAGGTAAAGAAGAGGTGGATCCATATCTTTCCCAAGGTTATTTGCACATATAAATATATAAATATAACGAACACGACTGGAATTCGAACTCGACTCTCTGATCTCCAATTTCGAGCCATTATTCATTACATCATCCACACATCTATGCTTACAGCACCTGATATTCCCAAGCGAATGCCCATCGAGGTACGGACCAGGTTTGACGTTCTTTAAGGTTGCTTGGTTGTACGAGAACCGGTGTTTCAACCCCCCCCCAATAAAACAGATAGATAGATAGATAGATAGATAGATAGATGATGGACAGAGCTGGATAGATAGATAGATAGATAGATAGATAGATAGATAGATAGATAGATAGATACGAACAGACTGATATGAACAGAATGAGATAGATAGATAGATAGATAGATAGATAGATAGATAGATAGATAGATAGATAGATAGATAGATAGATATTGACAGACTGGGATAGATAGATAAATAGATAGATAGATAGATAGATAGATAGATAGAGAGAGAGAGAGAGATAGTATGTTTCTCAGAAGTAGAAAATCGCAAAATACATAATTTGCGATGACCACGTATTTTATCCATAGAAGAAATGAAACTGAATATAGAATTCGATTGTGCAATAATTTAACATAAGCCAAATCGAAGAACAATAATTTGAACAAACCTTGTTATTGGATGATTCGATTCCACATTGGCACTGTTGATTCAAATAAATATTCGTCTATTATTAAGAAACTTGCAATCAGTTCTATCGAGAATATAAAAAAAACAAAACCATACCTGAGATTCTCGAGCGGTCAACCGTCTAGGTAGAGCTCAGGCTCGAGTTTGAACGTTATTTGGCTGTCAGCTCTTTCATTATGTGAATTATATTTCTAATATATAGAAGAAAAGTAAAAAAAAGACAAACATTTTCTTTAGAAATTAAAATAATGAAACTAAAGAAAAAAAGAATAAATTCAGCAAACATGAAACAAATAAAAAAACTAATCGAACAATTTCAGTTTTTTGGTGGAGGAGTGTGGGTAACATTCAGGAAATTTCTTTTTGAAAGCACATAGAAATTAGAAAAATGGTTAGGACTTTCTAAAATCAAAGTCTATCTATGGCATCGTCAACAGCATCAGTGTTTTTTGCGATCATCACCACGATCGTATCTCGCATGATATTCAGAGCAAATCCATAATCACAATGATCAAGCGAGGTAACAATAAACCAGACTGAAATATTTTACCATCCCTCAAATTAATCTCGTCTTTTTCAGCCCAACAGAAAAATATTTTTTTCTTAGCAACGTTTTCGGTATATTTCGAATTCACCCCAAGTAAGGCATTAAAGCCACTAAGACGCAAGGGGTTAGTGAGTGTAAGAGAATTAGAAAACAGAAGCATTGTTGAAGCAGCAAGAATAACAGTAGAGTAATCAGTAAGACAGTAAATAATGACTGACATTGCATTTAAGATTTTGATGATCAACCTTGTCTGGAAAGCAAGAAGCCGGAATAGAGTTCCACAGGCAAGTAATGCGAGAAAAAACTGTTTTTTTTTCAAAAGATTTCCTTCTATGAAATATACCGAGTGGTAGGAACATTCGGTTTCTGACCATGAGACCCGGGTTCGAATCTCACCACGGTTGAAAGGATACTTCCTGATGCAATCGGTCTGCAGAGTGGGGAGGGGGGTGATCCCAGCGTGCGGCACCTTTGGAAAGTGTCTGAAAGCCATACCACGGGTTTACTTAAGCCTTGTGAGTAAAATTGGGTAGACGGAACACTTGGGGGCCGTCGATAGCTGTGCTAGCACGAAGTCACAAGACATCGTGGCCGAGGGTTTGAGTGTGCTGGCCTTATTCAGATTGTTGATCACGCTAGATAACACACTCTCTTCCATAAACTGTAACTAAGGTCTGTTCAGTATAGTTGCAGCATAAATCACAGTTGGGCTCTGTGGATGTTGAATAAACACAAATGTGCCTGAGCGAACGTCTGAATTGGGGATTGGCTAGCCACCATAGTAGACGGTAGCCTCTAATACCAGTAGCCAGCTATTATATATATTATATATATATATATATATATATATATATATATATATATATATATATATATATATATATATAATATTTGATGTTCGATAAAATATCTTCAGACAGAGTATAGCTCTTGGCGAATTTATTCAATTTGCAGACTTCATTTCAAATATGTAGCTATAATTTTCACGGATATATTTTGCAAAGAAAAAATATTTTCCAGCGCAACCATTCTTTCAATCAATACTTTCTCTATTTTCTATTCGATATTTTTAATAAAAATTCCCCATGCTTCCTACCAATTTAAAAAAAAACCTTTACAGAAATGAATTGAGGTGTTTTTATCACACATAGACTCCTATATAAAGGTCATATCACACCAAAATAATATTTAAAAATTGCTAGTATGCCATTATTTGTTGCGTTTGCTTTGGAAACTGAACATAAACAATCATTGTATAACAGAAACAGCACATCGTTTCGGAAATTTCGACAGTTATTTCAAGCCTGATTCTGTCTCTTTCAATGTTCAGAACTTTTTAATCATAACGTTTGAAAATAGATCAACTTGTTCTCTTGTTCTTGTAAACGGGGTGGGTTGAGCCGGCTCCAATATTGGAGTTTGGAATTCACAAGCACATGAGATTTGATTATAGCGGTAAAGGTTTCGTGCAGGACCATCCACACTTTTTGAAGGGCCGATTACAGAGACCTGGTGCACTACTTTTTAAGTTTTGAATTCAGAGTTTTTCCTTCTCCTAGACCAGTTGCCATTCAGTCTGTCCTGTTATTTACCCATAGCTAGAGGGAGAAGAAGAGGATTAATACCTTTCCCAACGATATTAGCACGTAAGTGAATGTAATGGATTCGACTGGAATTCGAACTCGGCTCTCCGATTACTCAATCCAAGACGCTATCCACTGTGCCTCCTCTTTGAAAATGGATGACAAAGACTAAACTTCAACAAACGTTAACCTAGAACAGTGAAATTCAATTTTAATTCATTTTTTAAAATATTATATTTGCATGTCATTTTTAATTCTATGTCTTTTCGTGTAAGCGATCATAGCTCTCCATATATATTTTTCACTATTATCTTTAAATTGGCATGAACTCTTGGAAAAGATATTGGAGCGGTTTCCCGTTGCTTTCTCTATGATTTTGAATTTAGAGATTCTTCTTCATACGCTGACTACTACCTAAGGCAAGGGTGTCTAGACTGCTCTGATATTTAACCTATATCTGAAGGAAGATGGAATCATGCCTTTTTCGAAAGGTATTTGTAGAAAGTAAACACAAAAGACCTGGTCAGAGTTTGGACTCGGTTCGCTGATACACCTTTCTCTCCGATAACCGATAACACTACGAGCACATCCTAGTGTATCTCAATGAATGTCTAAAGACGAAAATCTTTTGAAAACATCCGAGAATTTCATTAAATTGTCATTTAAATTTATTTATTATTGATGAACAGGCAAATATGGCTTCAACCATTCAACAAACGGAAAACAGTAGAAAGGGGAATCTGATAAAAGCGTAATAGATAGTAATTACACAGACCTATTTCTTCTTTTGAAGTTTATTTCGATTCAATTGTTAGAATCACTGGAATATGTGTTTTTCATTATTGGAACCATTCCATCATTGTTGGGACAGGACGATTGAGTTTTTAAGAAAAAGAATTTTAATTAGAGTTTTCTTCTGAGGGACAAAGCTTCAGACAATTAATATAAAAATAAGGCAAGTTTAACACACACACACATATATATATATATATATATATATATATATATATATATATATATATATATATGTTAAACTTTTTTTTGTTTAAAAATATGATTCCTTCACTACATAAGAGTTCTCATGTTTCAAAAACGAGAGCCGAAACCATCCAAATAATTATTAAAATTAAGTTGAATTGTGGTGTTTAGTCCCGTTTCATCTTCAAGCGAAATTTTAGAAATAAGCTATCTCTCGGTTTACGTGTGTTTTTAGATATGGCCCGTTACAAAATTCGTTATTGTGGGAGTGGCTAGACTATTTTTTTTTCGTCAAGTGGTCAGAGAGTTAATTCTTATCAATAGATTCATCATCTTCTAAGAGGTTTTGCTAAGGTTGGGTAGGGTATCTATTTCAAGGCTAATGTTTGCGGTCATCCTTTAGTTGGTTCCCAGTAAGGGATATTTTTATGGCGCGCCGGCAAGTCGTTATGTGTCGGGAGAATTGTGTTTTATTATTGTCCATCTGATTATCTATTTATTTATTTGTTTATTCAAGTGGATGTTTTATATACAAATCGTATTGCACTGAATTTCAATTTGCTTTTTTTGTTTTTTGACGACTACAGAAAGGTTTTTTTCCTATTTAATGATTTGGCTAAGCGTTTAAGACTTTTATTTAGCTAATAATATAAGCTCTACTTCTGTATGGAGCACTGCATTCTTAAATATATATATATATATATATATATATTTATATATATATATCAGAACTGATTAACATAGAGAGCGCGATGTTTTATTCAAACAGAACATACATTACATCCAATAGGAATTAAGATTACTTCAGAGTAATAGCCATTTCACCTACAAATTAAAAACAATTTGCAGGATTTTCATATATATATATATATATATATATAGTTAGTTATTTTCCAAGCGTAGCTGAGATGTGGAACAAGACCGAAAGTATGGGACACCCAGTAAGGATCGAACTCACTACTCTAGCGAGACATGCTTGCTCACCGTTACACCGCCTGAACAAAATAAACTATGGAATCTCCACAAATATTCTTAAATGCCTATAATTGATAACAGAAGCCATTGGTTTCTATCAACGGCTTCCTATACTTAACACTTCTCGTTTTCACTCTCACGTGGCCATGTGTGACGTCACGAGCTGCGGTGCGATTTTCGGTTCCGCGTCTCGTATACACGAGTTTTCGTTGCGTGGAAATCTTTCATGTAACAAAAACAAAAAAAAATCATTATTGTTTTGTCCGTGTATTGTTTAATATATTGAAATGTATTTATTATCTTTGATAATGGGTTATGTAAGCCGAAAGCTTAGATAGGATTAAAACACATTTATCAATTTAGTGTTTTTCTTTCATCTTTCAATGATAATGTTATGAAGCTTATCAGACAATATAAAAAAGAATTTACTTAAAAAAATAAATAGACAAAACTTGTCTATATTATTTAATGAAACATGCATCATATATATATATATATATATATATATATATATATATATATATATATATATATATATACGTGTGTTTGTGTATGTATGTGTTTGTGTGCGTGTTTATCTATCCACAGATATATTGAAATGTATTTATCAAATGTAACATCGTCACTGAAATCACTATATATATATATATATATATATATATATATATATATATATATATATATATATATATTGAATGAAAAAAAAATATTAAAAATTAAAATCTTCAGACACACTGGGTTGTAGATTAATATTTTTTTTTATTATTATTATTTCATTTAGATTCCTCGACTAGTTTCGGTCAAAATGGCCATCATCAGGAGAAGAAATATTTCTGCTTGCTGGTAGCAATAAACTACAGAATTTTCATATATATATATATATATATATATATATATATATATATATATATATATATATATATATATATATATATATATATGAATGAAATTCCTGCAAATTATTTTTAATTTGTAGGTGAAATGGCTATTACCCTGAAGCAATCTTAAATATGCTGTACCTGAGTTGTATCTGCATGAAATTCAGTAATGTATACAATATGTCCTCTACATGCTCAATGAGTTAAATGTGAAGAGTTCTAAATCTAACAGAACCAAGGCTGCATCATTACAATAATTCCTACTAATTGAAACAAATCCCTGCTGACAGACTGGATGCATATCCTCCTATACTTTCCTCCACACATGAATTTGAGCGTCAGGACAAAATTGCTGGAAAAATGGCTGCAGTCAACATCGGTTCAAAAGTGATATTCCCTTGAGCATTAATCGATGCTGTCAATAATGATAACTATGAAACCCTATGGAATGCAGTCTACTTAATATATTCAGCAAGATGTTTAGCAACTTCCATGAACATTACTACTGCCAGTCCTATCTCCAATTGAACATAAATAGGATATGATTGGAACAACGCCTGGCCTACAGTTCTTACTGTATTACGTCCACAGGTGCAAATAGTAAGGTGTAATATGTGGCAGGATTATATACGTGACCTGTGTGATCATATGCATACGAAAATACGGGCCTGTGTTAATGTCCAAAGATGATATATATATATATATATATATATATATATATATATATATATATATATATATATATATAATGTATTAATATGGGGTTTGTGTAGTGTTTTTACGCAGTATATTTTGGTGCTTGTACACGTATAGATCTCTACGTCTGATTATTTACTGTAGTCAGCTATATATACGTTTAATCTTCAGTAAATTGAAACTAACCATCTCAAAAAGAGTTGTCCATCAGTTCCAATCGCAATTCAATGCTGGTGCCGCTCAAGACATCAGTCAACGTGTTATAATTTTATTTCCCGTCTCTCTATATAAAAAAAGAGTAGAAAAAGAAAGATGATATATAAACACATTTTAAATAAGAAGTTTTATTTAGTAATCGAAATAATTCTTTATTATTTTATTATACAAATGCAAATTCAGGTATGGATGATGTGGACAAGATAAGAAATGAGTTTCCAACGATAATTCATCACCTTTTGTTATTTTTTTTAAGTTGACGTCAGGAGAGAAAGAAAAAAAAATTTATATTATAATAAATCTTGTGACTTATTCCATCAACTGGTGTTCGAATTCAGATAAAAATTTAAGTCATGAATTTAAAATACTCTTATTTTTCGACAGGTACACATGCCTCCTTTAAAGTCATTTTCATTTTTATTTGCCGTTGAAGTCAACCAAATAAATAATCAAAATCCCCTGAAAAAGTTGATAATCGATTGTCTACACCGGCTTGGAAATAATGTGTTATTAAAGATAAAAGTTCAAATTCGAAATAAAATCCGGTAACAATGTTTTCATTTATTTTAGCTTGCGTATTTTTATTTAATATTCTATTTCAATCTACTATCATACATAACATCTTTACACACACTTACACACACACACACACACACACACACACACAGACAAATGAATATTACGTTGATGGAAAATTATCAATACTGTTTGTGAACAATATTAAGGAAATCTTAGAAGTGAGTTTTAATTTTACTCAGAAAAATTTATGGAAAGGCGCTTCACTTTACTTGTTCATTTTCGGATATTTATAGGAATTAAATCCTATGTATGTTATTCAACCAATAAGATCCCTCGAGAAGATTTGTTTGATAAACAATCATTACAAGGGCAAATACTGCAAAAATACATGCGGACGTAGTTGTAGACCAACCACGTGTTATTTTGGGACCATTTAGAAAATAACAATAATAACTCCCTTCGCCACCCCCAGAAATTCGAGAAAAAGATTTTCCTGAGCCAGTGTAAAATTATATTCTAACCAATGAAATCCTTGTATTAAAAAAATTCACACTTCTATGTAAAATTACATTTTGAATCCGCTTACGGATATAAAAATAGAAGCATACTTCTGCTCGAGGCTCGCAACAATTTCGGAAGCTAGTTTGATCTACACGAGCGCAAGGACACAGGCACCCACGCACACGAACACGATGGAAGAAAGAGCCAGCCGCCGCCGACACCGATTCTCACACAATAGAAGGGATTAACCAGCCTACTAAGCGTTTGTTTATGAACTCACAAACACATTAGGCTGACCGCCATAAAGCAAGTCTGTTGACACATCTCACATAGCATTACGAAGAGTTAATTACTTTATAAAACAACCTTCACTGCAAGAAAAATTAAATATTTTATTGTTATTATATATTTAAGAAAAGAATCTATAAATGTTACTTCAATTGACATTCTGCTTGAACTTTTACTTCAGAAAATAACTTCTTTCATCTTTCATTTAAAAGGTGTGTTTTTGTTATTGCAAAATATTTCAAGGATTAAATATTTTAACTGTTAAATAGGAAATAGTTTGTTGCATGTATGTTTATTTAAATGTATTTGTTATTTAACAGTTAAAATATTTAATCCTTGAAAATGGCTAAATGTATAGCCGAAAGCGCTCGGATAAAAACAACATTCGGACATTTTTTCTATAATTTATCATCGGAAAAAAAATTATTAGATCGCATCAGAAAATGTATAAAAATTAAATAAAAGCACCTTGTCTGTCGTATTCAATGACATGTGCATATATATATATATATATATATATATATATATAGAACAGGTAAAAAAAATCCGTGGCTAAGTAATCCAAGTAGATCTTATTAATATGCAATATTAAAACTGATCCACAAAAAAGAGCACAATATAATTTTTATTATATAAGATATAATTTTTTTATAGACCATATAATTTTACTATAGAACATATAATTTTTTTATTATAGAGCATCTAATTTTTTTGTTCATTCCTCTTCCTTGCTCAGGTGCTGATAGGTTACATTTATGCCAGTGTCCATTTTCAACCGTCGCGTTTATCTGTATCCGACTCCACCACAACCACCTTAGGTCTTTTACCCCCCTCTCTCTATATATATAACTTTCTCTTCTATTATAGGCCAATTCTTACTCACTCTCCTTTTATTCTCTCCTTTTTATTTTTGTCTTTCTTTCCTTCATTTGCCTTTCAAATTTCCTATGAAGAAACGTTGGATTTTATTCATTTTAGTAAATGCATTTCCATTGATAAGTTCAGGGAAAAAAGCTATTTTCCCATGGACGAAATGATCATCTGTATGAGGTAAATTCTTTGGATCTCATAAATTATAACACACACACACACACACACACACACACACACACACACACACACACACACACATATATATATATATATATATATATTTAGTAAATCATCAAGTCAAGAAGAATCCTCAACAGAATGCAGAAAGCACTGGACGGCCGTTTCATCCTACTTTGGGGCCTCATCATGCTAATCATGATTATTCTAATCCACCTAATAATTTTATCTCTCGATATATCCTTGCTTTAACCGGCTTCTAATGCTGTGGGTGAAGCGGCTTGCGGATAGAAGACGTGTCTCTGGGGATATAGTGCGTTGGTATAATTAGACTTGAATGAGTCACGCAAAGGAATTTGTGAAGAGCAGGCGCTATATCGAGTCTTTGTTACTTTCTCGCCGCCAAGACCCGTTGGTCTAGTGGGTATACGCTTGCGTTATGTCGTAATGTTCCGAGTTCGATTCTCAGTAGTGGATGGGAAATGATGATGAGTCCCCAAAATAGCACGAAACGGCCATTCAGTGCTGTTGAGTGATTCTTCTAGACTCGAGGAGTTCAAATTCCCCTAATAACTTATATACATTAAAATATGCCGGATTAATAAATGAAAAGTTCATTCCTAATATGTATTAGGAATGAAATTTCTATTTAATAATCCAACATATTTTAATTTATTGCTTAAACTTTATTTTTAGTGGAAACCCATATTTGTGTAGATGTTTGTACTTATTTATTAGACAGCATATTTATTTATTTCCATATACCATATATTTGAGAAATCTTGTCAGACGTAATGACGGTTTCCCCTAGGAGGCGCCGTTTTGAATCCTGCCGGAGGACGCGTATTTTTCTATCAAAATTTCTCGAGTATTCAGGCCGGTATATGTAAATAAATAAATATAATGTTTAATAAATAAAAACAGAGCGTTTACTTAAAAATACAGGTATCCATTAGCAAATAACGTTTAAGCAATAAATGAATATATATATATATATATATATATATTCAAACGTAGGGAGCCAGACAAACCTACCAAGCGGATCGTCAGGGAAAGCTGGCTTAGGTGAAACCTTGATAGGTTTGTCTGGCTCTCTAGGTTTGACTAGGTCTGCTCTACTTTTGTATTGAGCACTTTTAAGCTAGTTGATTACTCGTATCGTTTTTTTTTTCTTCGGGTTTTGCATCTGTATGCTGTCCGATTATTTTCGACAGACTTTCATGTTCCTAGCTCTTTCTTTTTTTTAAAAACTTTTTTCCTTCGAGATTGATTTGACCATTAGCAAATCAGGAAACCGAAGGTTTTCGAGACGAGTGTAGTTACTTATATATATATATATATATATATATATATATATATATATATATATATAATTATTATTTTAAAAAAAATTATAACATAAATATGTTGTAAAATCACTACAAAAATAGCCATTTTGTTTCAACACCATCGGTGTCTTATCAAGTGATGATGTTGAAGATAAAATAAATGGTTTTAAAAGTTTCAAATTAATTAACGATCCTTCACTAGGGGGAAACATTGTTACAAAAGCTAGAATAACCAATCAAAATCCAAGTATAAGAAGATTCAAACGCTTGACAACGAAATCATGTTATAATAGCTATTCAGATCTTTAAAATACAGGTAATATTAAAGAGAATTTTACTACCCAATAATTATAAAATTATATGATAAAATTTAATATTAAAATTAAAAACTGCCAATTTTAAAATCCAAATTTAATCACTATTAAGTTTAAAACTATAAAATTATTGAGAAAAGAAAAATATACATATGTTATTCAATTAATTTCTTCGTTGAAATTACGTTCGACAAGACGCTACAATATCCGGTCATTTGACAATACATGTATATATATTTTTTTATTCTATATATATATACATGTATTAAAATTGGCAGTTTTTAATTTTAATATTAAATTTTATCATCACTTGATAAGACACCGAGGGTGTTGAAACAAAATGGCTATCTTTGTAGTGGTTTTATAACATATTTATGTTATAATTTTTTCTTTTTATAAATAATAATTATATCTGCTTTACTTTGTATTGAGCACTCTTTTAAGAATAGTAATTGTTGGTTATTGGAATTCATTCCGTATACACCAATTATATACTTGGATATATATACATATATGTGTGTGTGTGTGTGTGTGTGTGTGTGTGTGTGTGTGTGTGTGTGTGCGTGTGTGTGTGTAAGAGCGAGAGAGAAAAATAGAAAGCGAGAGAGCGAGAGAGAGGAGACGGCTTGGATATAGGCATCAACACCATGCCAGAATATCGTACAGAAGTGTGAATCTGACCGTCACCGTTCAGTGTTGATTCCGATGTACATATTGTCGTTATTCTCTGATTAGACACTCTTCTCATATAAATATAGCGACTTTTAACCAATCATATGGAAGCTTGAAACTGATTATCACTGTACACTGTTGATCCCTATCACGATGAGTCATGTCTTAATCTCTCATCGTACTGGGTCCATGCCAATGCGACAATTTAGATTGCAGTCCGGAATGACCACAGATACTGAAATTAAATTGTTAAATATTTTTTAATTTCTCAATAAAAATTAATTAAATTGATTATTTTGGCTACGCTTATTTTTTTCTGCTGGCCACTGTATATATAAGTGTCTGTCAACCTTTTCTTTTTACTTGAGGTCGCACTTGCAGAATAAGGAAAAATTAGTCATGACATTTGAAATTTTGCTTCGAGTTTAAAATATCAAATGTCAAAGACTTTATTAAACAGAGAAGCCATTTGTCTCATGTCTCTAGCTTTTTATAAATAAAGATTTTTGAAATATAAAAATAATTCATAAGCTACTCTTCTGTTAACTTGGGGTGCGACTGGCTACCCTTCAGGGTGCATTATTGCGAGCGGACGCACCAGTTGAAAAACGATGGTAAATATATATATATATATATATGTGTGTGTGTGTGTGTGCGTGTGTGTGTGTGTAAAGAAGGCCTGAGGATTGCATCTAGCATGAAACAGACTGTCGCCTCTAAATGTTGACTTCTATCTTTTTTTTTATATATATATATATATATATATATATAATTATTTATTTAAAAATATGATTCCAACACGCTACATAAGAGGTCTCATGTTTAAAACAAGAGCCGAAAACTTCAATATAATTATTTGAATTAAATTGAATTAAAGTAAGCTCTGTTCCATCTTCAAGCGAAATTTTTTTTGGAATAACTTATTTCTGAAATTGACGTGTTTTAATAGCATATTCATTATTGAAATCAAAATTTCCATGGTAACGGCCAGAGCGATTGTTTAAATAGGAGGGGGTGTTGGGTGTTAATAATTTGTATCAGTAAAGAGTTACATTCATAGAGGGTAAGGTTGGGGTGTCTAAATTTAAAACGGAAGATGTTTTCGTCTAGTCTGGTTTACGTGTCTATGGAGATTTATTTATTTTTTATTTTATTTCTTTCTGAAAGGGTTTTGTGTATATAAAAAAAAAACTGCCGTAACATTTGTTTTTTGACGACTTCATAAAGGGTTATCTTTTTTGTAGGGTATTTAAACTATTTATTAGTGCTATGTATTATAAAAATTATTTTATTGTTTGTTTGTTTTTATGCTAATTATTCAATGCAAAAATTTGATGATGTCGGCAAAAAACCGTTAACTCATGTCTATTGTTTAATAGATTTTTATTATTTAGAAACTTAATAATGTGTAGTTTCTCATGTAGGCATATATATATATATATATATATATATATATATATATATATATATATATATATAGATAGATAGATAGATAGATAGATAGATAGATAGATAGACAGATAGATAGATTTTCTTCGGGATTTCTTATTTTTCTTTTGGTACGAATGTTCTTGGAAAAACATGTCTGCCATTTGATATACACCTGTACACATAAACTCTCTCTAGTTCTGCACAAATTACGCATCTCTCACCAAAAGTCTCTTTCTTTCGGTTAGTTTGAGATATGGCTGTACCATCAAGCGACCACTGTCCACTTATGTCTAAATCGGGGTTTTCGGTTTTTATATTCAAAAGAAAGAACTTCATCCTTGATTGGTTCCTTAAGCAATATCCTTTGGAAGGCAGATTCTGCCCAAGTTTGCAGATGTCGTTTCTAAACAAATGATCGATTACTGCAAAAACAGCTCCCCTGTTCACCAATTCAACTCACGTTTACGCACATCCTATCTATTTTCTTTCTCTGAAATGGCGTCGTCTGTGGAACGGACAAAGCCGACACATTTTACGAGTATTCGAAAAGGTAGTTTGTGAGGAGAGTCGGCATTTCCCTAAAGTAACAAATCTTCCAGATTTAGAATTACGCTCGATTTATTTTGCATTTTACTTTATTATCGTCTTTGTAGCCAGACTGCAAGTTTACACCGAACATGTAAATACAGACAATCGATTAAAACATGTGCAAACTTATGATGTAAATATCAGCCTAGAAAGCCTACTACCTTGACAAGTTGTGCTTCCTGCGCACAAAAGCATGAATTCGACTCATCCTGATTATTCATTCGTACAGAAAGTTCGGACACCACTGATTGTCTGATTTCTTTCTGAGAAAGGTAGAAGTAATAAGAGAAGGTAACGTTAATCCAAACCCTCTTTCCTCATTATTTATCGAAGAAAATTCAGTATATGTGTCCTTTTTCTTTCCATTTTGCTTAAAAACCTCTTCGTTAATTAATTTTGGAAGGTATCTTTCACTATTCCAATAACCCTTCGTATATGGGCGTCGTATTTCTCGAAAGTTCGTATCTTGGGCCTTTTCTCTTGTGGACAAACATACGTCCTGTTTTCTTATAGTTGAAGGTTAGTTCTTTCCTATCGCTTTCCTTTACTTCCTTGTCTAGCGCGATCTGTAGGTTTCCTTCTCTTTCTGCCATTAGTAATGGCATCGGTATATCTTATAGTGATTTTTCCAAGCGTATCACAGATGTGGCACAAGGCCGAAAGTATGGGGCATAGGATCGAACTCACTACTCAGTCGTAATTGTCCTTGCGAGACAAGCTAGCTAACCATTACACCACCTCGAGGTGCACCATCGGTATATCTTATATTGTTAAATTACAAGCACCGATAATAAATCCTGGTAATTCCCTTAGCATAGGCTAACAATAAGGGTTGAATAATTAGGTGAAAAGACACACCCTTCTTTTAAGCCCCTTTGTATTTTTGTGTACCCCGACTCAATTCAGTCACAGAGAGATATTTTCTATTATATCAGCTATGTAGTTTTGTGCTTTCATGTGGTGAAACATGAAGTACTTTGAAGCAGGTTTTCCTGTAATGTTTTCGTTTTATTTTAAAAATGTAGGTTAACCTGTGTACAAATATATCTGTTTGAGAAATACGTTAGAGCAGAGTTTTTCAACCTTTTTGCCCTTGTGTAACTCTTAAGATAAATTACATGTCTCAAAGAATCCCTACGCAAAAACAAAATTATATACCATATCTTTCTAATTTTATCTTCATCGTAGTTCACGTGGTAAATATCACAGTATATATGCTTGAATAACTTATTTAAGAAAAGTTAATATTTTTTTTGTCAAATTTTTCGGTAATGCTAAATAAAATTCATACTTTTCCTCCTTCATTAGGGAGTTTTCATTCACGCACAAAAAGATTCTAAACGCAAACGTAAAAAATAAACATAATTAACCAATATCATATACCTATAATATAAATGTAAACAAAACGAAAACCGATAATTGCTGCATCAGTTTTTTTTTATTTTTTATCCTTTACTGGCAATTGTTGAAAAGACATAAGGAAAATCAAAGCAAAATGTCCTGTGAACCAATAAATGTTACTTTCAGAGTCATTTGATAATGTGAAGCATGTGTCTGTCTTTTGCTACACAAATACTTAATTCGAGGTCGAACTTTAGATAAACACCCACAGATTTCATTCCCAATTTTGAAGAGGTCAAGATTTTTCATGATTTTATACTTGTGTTCATTTCCTTATCCTTAAGTTCAAATTTAATGTCTGTCAGAAATTTAAAATATATTAAGTAACATGAATCAAACCGCATGAACTGGTCGGAATTTCTCGACTCTGTCTCCCCAGCTTTCTCTTTCTCTCTCTATCTATCTCTCTCTCCTTTTTTTTACCTTCAACTTTTTTACCCTTTTTTTTATTAGTGCCAAGTTTTGCGGTTTTCCATTTTCTGTAACTTATAAGTCTTACATGTTTTTTTCTGGAATTACAGGCATTTTTGTTCACCATAATTTCACCAAGGTAATAAAGCCACGAAGACGCAGAGACGATTTCTGTCTTTGCTCTTGATGCTTGTTAAATAAGAAAAGGCTTGCTCATACATATAAGACCTTGAAAACTTCAACAATATATAGGATGATGTCTATATTACAATATTACGATAACCAAGGATATATTGTGTCTGTTTAGTGATATAATGTATATGAAATTAAATATAAAGTCAAACTTGCATTAGCTTATCTCACATGTTCTTGGGGAATCCATGGATACGTTTTGCGGAACCTTAGAGTTCAGGGAACCCCGATTGAGAAACGCATTGTTAGAGAATCAATTCAAATCCCATGAACAACCTCTATTCCAAAAGTCGACAGCACTGTCAATATTTTTGGTGTGACAAATCTTAAGCGGGAAAACAACTTTGAGAAATGAAGATAATCATTTTTTGTCTCCTAAAAACTGCATTGTATATTCCCCTCACGAACTAAATCTCTTTTTAGTATGAAGAAACGATATGTATTCAAGCGAATACTTTTCCATTGATCCGGTTGTAAGTCGTTCCCAGACAACTAAAATGCTTACATAATGAAGATTGCTGATTGCAATCGTATTTAAATTCTGCAGGTTTTGCTGTTTGTGATCGATCGAATCTTTAATATGAGACAACATCGGAAAACAACAAATATTTGTAAACATCGTTTGTTTTCAGAAAACGCTTGCATAGACTGTGGGATTAAATAAAGACTATCCCGAGGAAAGACAACGCAGACAATGTCAGCCGATTAATGATGGAGATATTTGATCCAGGCATTAAATCAGTTGTCTATCTACTTTTTACTTACTCTGGAATTTTTAAAGGAGATTTAAGTAGAAATAAACCACAAAACTTTTATTGAACTCGGATCTTTGTTATCTCATCAGCAATTTCTTTTGTTTCTAGAATTTTTTTTTCTTTTCTCCCTCTTTCTTTTGACTTTTCGTATCAGAGTTTTCTGATCCCACATTTGACCTTTGTCAATTTTTTAAATTTTCTTTTAATCAGTATCACCCCAAGTAAGGCAGTATATCCACTGAAACGCAGGGTGTGGAGAAATTAGGAACAGGAACATTAGTAATGAAAAGAAAGAGAAAAGAGCAATCAAGAGGACAGTATATAGCGATTGACATTGCATTTAAACTTTTACAGATTAAAGGTGGCTGGAACGCATGGAGCCGAAAGGGAGTGCCACAAGCGAGCAGTGAGAGAAAAGAAACTGTTAGTATAGAAGTTACGGCTACATCTAACCATCTCAACTGTAAATTGATGAGATCTCTATGCCAGTATTGCGCTTAAATTCATACAGTCTAGGTACCATAACGAAGAGTTCATCCGAACAATTACCATGAAAGTATTTCTTAAATAGGTAACAAGAGGCCACCTTACGGCGGCGGGCAAGTGACTGAAGCCGAAACACTTTTACTTTACTTTTGGCTGTCTTAACCAATCTTTCATTATTCTGCTTTGCAAGCCCTCTTGGTTTCACTGTGAACATACAACAAAGTTCCTCTCTGTCTTTCACAGAACGGACAAATCAATCTCCATATTGTGTTTCGCCTCTCGTTCGCTCCCGGTGTGTACAAAGACTGGACGTTCACAAGAAACGGAAGATGAAAACAACGTCAAGAAACCCAAGACACGATTCCGATCCTCAGTAATTTGGTGTTTATTTCAATTAGGTTCGTTGTTCGTAGCTAGTATTCTCTTTGGTAGTATGTATAGGTGGCACATAGGTGCCTTTGATTCTGCTTACTTCAGCCGAACGACAGCTAACTACGTGACTAGTTGGACGGACAGACGGAACCCTTGTCTCTACAGCATTAACCGTGTCTGTGCTTATATAAGGCTGCCAGCCGAAACATTTCGTTTCCAACGAAGTGGCACTTGATTCCCTTTTTCGTTTATTTCTTTATTATTTTTTTCCTTCGATCAATTGGGTTCTCGCTTTGGACACTAGACTTTAAAGACTAAAAAAAATCTTGTTTTCGTACTTCTTATAGGATACGCCTCCTAATGTAGTAAACATTCTCTTAGTATACGGCACCCAATTCTTTTAGTATGCACCGTCTAAACATGACTTGATCTACGTGGATTGCATGACCGAAACATTAATTTAAAGTTTCAATGGACACAGGTATGATGTGTCATACCAATGTGACATGAATGCAGCTTGAGGAACATTTTATAACAAACGACTGTAATTTTGACGAATACCTTAAGGTGCGCATTCTGAAAAAATATGCAGAACTTACCTTGCGACCCTTCAAACGCATGAGGATAGTTGCAAACTATTAACTTCCCACCCAGGGAAATGAAGAGAATGACAGGAGAGTGTATAAGATTTAAACGAAGCTGTTTCATTAATTCCTCATAGTAACTAATGAACTACCGGAAAATTTCAAGATGAGCACGATGGCTATCATATTACGTTGCATACCATTCCCACTGGCTGCATTTCGTTTTGGCACGTTGATTACCACTACAGCCGTTGTCTCAAGATAAGCGACGATTGTACAAAGACTTAGATATTTTATATTTTTATACTTGTATACAATTGTTAAACATGACTTGAAGACAGATATAATGTCAAAATATTGTTGAACATTGTCAAATTCTCTCTTTTTTCTCTTCTTAAATTGCGCTCTTCTCCTAGTGTTGAAACATATTGGAAGAGTTACGTCCATCATTTTGTTTATTATTATTATTATTATTATTATTATTATTATTAAAGAGAGCTACACTCGAAGCATGTGATGCTGGAGTAGAAATATGCCAAACCCAATATAGCCATCATGCCATTAATTCTGGTAAGTGTATACAAGATACATGTATCAAAGCCAAATCTACGTGATATGGTGATAAGATGTGCATAACCTTGTTAGAAATGGTGATAAGATGTGCATGAAGACTTGTTAGAAATACTTTCATGTCTAGAAACGACTCTCACGTTCCGTTGGTTGCCTCAGGTTTCAAATTAAAAGTCTGGAGGGAAAAGAAATGCACACTTAGGGTATCACGCCTGTAAAGTCAAAATTCAAGTGTTTGTCATTACGAATATCGACCCGGAACTATCCCCCATCTTAACGAAATTATTTAACCACTGCTGGAAGGAGAAATCATTCCCAAGTCTGTGGAATGTATCAAGTGTGTGCTCGGTTTTCAAGAACGCGGGTTGAGCGATCACCCACCTCTCAGTATAGACCCATTAGTCTTCTTGGTGTTGTTAGAAAGCTTTTTGAATCTATAATCAACAAGAAAGTTGTTGAGAACCAAAATAAGAACAATTCCTTTTACGACAAGCAGTACGGGTTTCGATCGCCTCGATCCACTTCTGATGTCCTAACTTCCATTACTCACAGAATCAGTGAGTCGCTGGACAACAAATACATCTCAAGAACCACAGCATTAGATGTCTCAAAGGCCTTTGACAATGTGCGACACAAACGACTATTGCTCAAGCTGTCTAGAATTATTGAAAGAGTCTTATCAATAAAAAAATGTCAATTCATGCCGTCAGCTTCTTATTTCCATGTTTATTGATCTTCAAACCTAAGTTTTTTTAACGTGTTGAAATACAGGATATAGAATTGTTAGGATCCTGATAAAAAATAAAGATTTTTCCACGTGCCTTATTGAAGCTGATAATCTTTGACCGTTTTCGCCTTTATAAAACATTGGTTATTTTTTATTCCAGTATTTAGCATATCTATTAGGAATAGATAAGTTCAACTATCGTCTGGTTCGCAGAACTCGTCGGTCTTTTGAATAGGAGTTGAGGTTTATCCCTTGTTTCCTGTTCATGATTGAATTTACGCTTTCTTCTAAAGTTTTCTCATTCTCTTTCTCTAGGCTTTATCGCATTGCTTGGGATAAATTGATTAAAAACATTTTATAGTTTTGGATGATCATAGGTCTCCGTCTTTAAAGAATTCTCTTAATGAAAAGTTCAATTACTTGGAAAATTTCAAAAGGCGCCTAAAGCGATTTTCTTGCCCAAAGAGATTAATTCTTCTAGGAGAATAGAATTATGTCGATGCTTGAAAGATGACAGAAATTACAGAAAAACGGTAAATAGGCACTTCAATAAAGTTAATTTCGAAAAAAAAAGTCTATTATTTTTACTTAATAAACGGAAAGAATTTATCAATTCCTCAGGTGATATAAACGTTCGCTAAACACGTTTAACCTTAGCTTAGATAGCTATCTAGAAATATAATAAACAAACTGACATGGATAGATAGATAGAGAGTCCGACAATTATTTTAATTCATTTTATTGTCATACGTTATTTATATAGACACAAATATTTAAGTAAATGCTCTGTTTAAATAAACAGTATTTTCAGGCTGGTAAATGTTGTTATTACTGTTTATTATATACAGAGCATTTACTTAAATAGTTGAGTCTATATGAATAACGTATAACACTAATATATATATATATATATATATATATATATATATATATATATATATATAGAGAGAGAGAGAGAGATAGATAGATAGATAATAGATAGTGGTCAATATACACATATATATATAATATATATAACTATATATAACTATATATATATATATATATATATATATATATATATATATATATATATATATATATATATATATAAATTTCAAAGAGGTTAGAATCCAGGTAGAATATATATATATATATATATATATATATATATATATATATATATATATATATATATATATTTCTATATATACACTTTTATATGGATAGATAGATATGAACAGACTGCATTCTATACGGAGATGAATGGTGAACAAAACCACGTAATTATATTTGCTATATTTGAAGTAGTTCTTACATCTTATTCCTTGAAGCTAATACTACTAATAGATGACACTCGGACCCAATCTCGGCGGGATATTCTGCAATTATATATCGAAATGACATCTCAAATTTCAGAGTCTCCCATGTTCACTATAGAAGTAACAAATTTAACCTGCAGTAATGACAAAAGAAGCCCCAAAGGAGGTAGAAATAAACAATATTGCCTTCGACATTTATAGTTTGGGATCAGTTGTCAAATCAGAGAAGCATATACAAAACCTTAAATGATAGCTTCGAAAATGAACTAAATCTACCACAATTAATTAACAGTTTTCAAACAGTGAAAAAAAAAGATATATTTTTTTTGTTGTTAGTCTGCTTACATGGTATATTAATTTTTATAGATTAAAACCAAAAGATTTAGTTTTGTGGTTAGAGATTAGCGCTGGTGTCCAAGAAAAGTGAGATTAAGTCTTGTGCAGAATCATCACCTTAAAGATAAAAAAAAAATGGAAACTTAATGGAAGGACATTTTTTTAGTGGTCAGTCTAAGATGTGTGAAATATATCATTATCCTTGCTCATAAATCTATTTACTTCATCGTTTACGTTCTTCGAACATCCAAGGGCGACAATGGCCCTCTACAGCTTCTCTCCCTTTGCTGTGCTGGGTAACTTTTACCAACCCTCTTTGCACACGTTCTGCCATTCATGCACACAATCTCGTTAAGTAGATTTCTCGCTGTTTTCATTTTGTTTCTTTCACTTTCAATATGCCTTGTGAGTGTTAAATTCTCTAGGCTGTCTTTCTTCATTATACATCACAGAAATTTCTACTCCCACTTTGTTGTTCCTATTTTCCTTAAGACTTTCATTGCTCACATGTTACGTCTGTGGTATTTTCTGTATTTCTTGGTAGAACCACATTTCTGTTGCTTTGAGTCGCTTCTTTATCCATGAAGAGATTGCCTGGCATTCAGTGCTGGATAGGAGACTAGATATTAAAAAGCAGCTCAGCACTCTTTTTCATGATTCTAACGAAGTTTTACTCTAACGCTTTCTTAATACCTAAGTTTCTGGAAAGGTGTGTTTCACTATTCCAGTACGTCTTCGGCTTTCTGCGCAACATTTTTCCGTCGTCTGCTATTACACAACCCAGATAATTGAATTTTTTTTTACTAGCTTGATTTTGACGCGCCGAATAGATAGTTCCCATCCTGGGCTGTTTCTTCAACTCATTTAGTATTCTAACAGCCGCCAGTCCTTTCTTCGTGATTTCCATTACTATCGTATTTCACAGCTTACTTACAGTGTCGCCAATGTATTTTATATTGTTAATATAATGTCCGCTAATAATAAATCGTGGTAGATCTGTTTCTCTTAAGATTGCCTTGCTGTATAAGTGAAATAAATTCGGTGTGAAAACGTGTCCTTGTCTTACACCATTTTCACTGAAATCGTTTCTCTGTTCACAAGCAGAAGATGTTTTCCTTAAAAATCAGCATTTGAAATTGTAGATTTTATTTGTGATCGAAAACTGTATTTAGAGAAATTAATTAGATCTACGTCATTCTGAGGAGAATATCAATAGAGAAGTATAAACATAGATAGATAGATAGACAGACAGACAGACATTAACAGACTGAGATATATATATATATATATATATATATATATATATATATATATATATATATATATAGATAGATAGATAGATATTAACATACTGAGATAGATAGATAGATATTAACATACTGAGATAGATAGATAGATAGATAGATAGATAGATAGATAGATATTAACATACTGAGATAGATAGATAGATAGATAGATAGATAGATAGATAGATAGATATTAACATACTGAGATAGATAGATAGATAGATAGATAGATAGATAGATAGATAGATAGATAGATAGATATAGATAGATAGATAGATAGATAGATGAAGATAGATAGATAGATAGATAGATAGATAGATAGATAGATAGATAGATATGAACAGCCTGAGATAGATAGATATGAACACATTATGATAGATAGACAGATATGAACACATTATGATAGATAGACAGACAGACATACAGACAGATAGATATGAACAGGCTGAGACAGATAGAAAGACAGATATATAGATAGATATGAACAAACTGAGATAGATGAATGACTCGAGAATATTATTAGAAGAAACAAACAACCCGCATTTAATATTCTTCACCGCATAAAAGGATATTTTCAAATGCCTATAAAATATTTCATCAATTCGCTTTCTATTGTAGTTAAGTTCAGTGAAACGCTTCCAAACTCGACGAAACTTATACGATACACTTATATTTCAATTTGAAATGTAGCGTTACAATAAATCCCATTATGTAACTAATAAGATGTCTTTCTTCGATACTGACAGCATTTGGTTCTTGCTAATGATCAAGTCGGTCGAACATAGTCCATCAAAAACATGATTTTGGACAATTTTCTCCTCAATTTTCAGCCGGATGTGAAAGAAATCTTTAGAAAATTTAAAACATATATATATATATATATATATATATATATATATATATGTATGTATGTATATGTGTGTGTGTGTTTGCGTATAAAAGTCCTTTTAATTGAATATATTTATATCTATCTATCAAGCTAGTTAGCTCTCTCTATATATATTGAGAAAGAAATAAAAAAGAGATAAGCGACTTCATACGTGTGTGTGTGTGTGTGTGTGTGTGTGTGTGTGTGTGTGCGAGAGAGAGAGGGAGAGAGAGAGAGGGGGAGAGAGAGATGTTTATTATTTATCGAATAACCACAGGTAGAAAAGCTTGAGCAGAAATCAGGTGTCATTTAACAACAGAAATATCGGGTCTCTATTTACAATGCTTCGGTCGGCTATTCTACGCGTGTGTAAAGGGAGAATCGTGAGACTGAATGAATGGACGTCGCAGTCTGTGAGTGAGAGAGGGGTGCAGTGTGAGAAGGATGAATGAATGAAAGAATGAATGAACGAATGAATGAATGAATGAATGAATGAATGAATGGATAACTGACAGAATGAATAACCAAGTACGCGAGGGAAAGATTGAATGAATGACTGCTGCTTACTCACGTAACTTACAACAATTTCATTTTTAGTGTTTCTACTCAAACACGAATTTTCTCTGTCACGAATAGTTTTCCTTTTTGTTACTGCTGAGAATAGTTGTATATTTCCCACTGACAACGGTAACAGGTGTTCGAGCCCAGGTGAAAAAGAATATGTCATTTTCAAGAATTATAATTGCTATATTATTATTATTACCATTTGAAAGTTTGGGGCAATATAATCTTTCTATTCCAATTTGACCTCAGGGAGCGATTAAATAGGTAAAAATATCCCCACTTTAATCTTTTTCATTCTTAAGGTTTTCTCTTTCACTGATTTCTTTTATCAGTCAGTCAGTTACGTGCTATGCATGATACACGCATAGGCGATTATGTATCTTTCCATAGATGACTGACGATGCAGATTTTTATGCAGTAGGTTGCTATTTCTTTCTGCGGTCGACCAGTTGCCATCCAAGGCTATAGAACCCGGTTTGTCCTGCAATTTACCCATTACAGAGCATTATTTTTATAAATTAACTGATTTAAAATATGGTTTTCCGCTACACAGTTCTAACCGTGTTTCAAAAATTCATGTCTACCATTCCATTTTTGAAACATGGTTAGAACTGTGTAGCGAAAAAAAATCATATTTTAAATCAGTTAATTTATAATATATATATATATATATATATATATATATATATATATATATATATATTATAATTATGCATGTTCCTTAGCTAACACGTACGTTACGATCTGCCAATGCCATATAAATAATTGGCTATTCCTTTTGACCATGAGGAAAGAGTTATAAGACATATAAGAGACGCTATTTGATTTCAGTGGGAAAATGAAAGAATTTTCACTGGCATAACGAGTACATACGCACACAAACACACACACTCGCAG
>CAHIKZ030003891.1:167500-190000 GCA_903632075.3 Acanthosepion pharaonis
AATAAATGCTAAGAACTCTGAATTAAAATATCATTGTTCTTTCCTATTATTTATATATATATATATATATATATATATATATATATATGATTTATTCGAAATTTATAACATAAACATGTTACAAAATCATTACAGAAATAGCCATTTTGTTTCCTAGTGATGGTGTTCAGCAAAATGGCTATTTTTGTAGTGATTATATAACGTTTATTTTATAATTTTCGAATAAATTATATTTTCTCTACTCTGTATTGAGCACTCTTTTGCGAATTAAAAATATATTATAGGTTATTGAATTTATACCTGTGCATATATATATATATATATATATATATATATATATATATATATATATATATATATATATAAAGTGAATATAAAATCAACACTTAGAGGCCACAGTCTGTTTCATGCTAGATGCATTCGTCAGGCCACGAGTGTTGTTTTTTTTTTCTCGGATATTTGTATATAGAGGTCAGGGGTGCGTTGTGGGTAGTCTATGTTGGCGGTTATTTTACCGGAAGTCGTTTATTTGTTTATTTATTTTGGTTAAATTATTTTGCTTGTTTTTATTTATTTTCATTTTTTAGTTTTATTTCTTATCTTATTATTTATTTTTTATTTTATTTTAATCGGTTTTTTCATTAACGTAGTAAAAATTTGTTTATATCGCTTAATAGTTTTGTTTTTTATTGGGAAGATAATTAAAGCTATTTATTCAATTTTGAGGTTGATTGTTGTAGTTTATTCTAACTATTATTTTGACGGGAGCAGTTTTTTAAATTAGTTTATTATTTCATGTATTTATTTGGATTGATTATCTTTATTTGTTTTTTCTAATGGTTAGTTTATCGGGATCGGTTTGTTAGTTTATTTGGATGGATTTAGATTAATTTATTTTACTTGTTTTTTATTATTTATTTGTTATACTGTATATTTTTATTTACTCTTTTCGGTTTTCGATTTTTAAGTAACGTAGTATTTTTTCTTTTATCGTTATATAACAGTTATAGCTATTTTTTTCGTCCGATTTTTGATTTGATTTTTATAGTCTAACTAATATTTTGATCATAATGGTTTGCTAATTTGTTTATTATTAACTTTATATATTTGGGTTCATTGGGTTCGTTTTTTTATTCTATTTCGTCTTTTCTAGGTGTGATTTGGTAATTTGTTTGGGTTAATTTATTTTGCTTATTTTATTGTTATTTTTTTTATCTATTTATTTTTTATTTTATTTTTTCCGTTTTCGATTTTTAAGTAACGTATTAAAAATTTTTTTCCATGTTTGCTTTTTCAGATGAGCTCGGATCTTTTATTGAATAATTTATTTTGGTCTAGGAAGGTAATGATAGCTATTTTTTTCTCCAAGCAATGTTTGCAAGTTTTTGATTGGTTGTTGTAGGCTGATTACCTTTTCCTTATTTTCCAAGATATTTTTGGTGTGATGCACATTTTGTTTTTAATTTCCCAGGTATACTTAGAAAGCATTGTTCTGTTCGCATATTTACTATTTGTGAAAGATGTTTTGTGTGCATAATTTCTTTGTCCTTCAGCTACTTCTATGTATACTTTTTCTTCATTATCTGGCTTAATATATTACATTGTTTTGTAAATAATTACCGTTTAAGGGACATTCGTTCTTTATTCTGCAGTTCCATGAGGGTTTAATTTGTTTGTGTGGTTTGTTGATAATTTTTCTGTTGTACTTTTTTATTATTTATATATATATATATATATATATATATATATGATTTTTATATATATATATATATATATATATATATTTAAGCGTTTCACCCCAAGCAAGGCGGGAAGCCACTAGGATGCAAGGGGTTACAGGAAATAGCAAGATCAGATAGGAGTGATAGAAGAAAGGATGAGGGTAGTGGATAGATTAAGGCAACTGGAGATGTCGATTGACATTACATTTGAATAGCTGGAGATTATAGCTCACAGGGAAACAGTTGGAGATTATAACTATCAAGGAAAAAGGAGAAGGGAAGGGAGTTCCACAGGCGAGAGGTGCGAGACATGAAGCTATTAGAGTAGAAGAGACGGCTAAATTTAGGAGTTTCGACAGTGAAGGGGTGAGAGCGGGATGCTAGCCTCGTAGGGCGCTGGAACTCATGATGTCTGGGAGCCAGAGAATGCAGCTCCTCGGAGCAATTTCCATGAAAGTATTTGTAGAACAGACTGAGGGAGGCGACGGCGCGTCTGTGAGAAAGTGACTGTAGACGAGACGCCAGGGCAGGGCCAACCACATTGCATATCCGCCTCTGGAGCCTATCAAGAACCCCGAGGCAAACAGAAGGGGCACCAGACCATATATGGCAGCAATACTCCATGCAAGGGCGAATTATGGATTTGTATATCTGGAGAATCGACTCAGGGGAGAAAAACTTCCTAGCGCGGCTTAGGGAGCCAACTTTCCTTGCAGTGGACGAGGCAATTGACTCGATGTATTTATTCCATCTCAGGTCAGCAGTCAACGTGAGACCGAGAAGCCGCAGAGAGTTGCTCTCGAGAAGTTGAGCGTCAGACATTCTAATGGAGGGAAGGGAAATTTTTAGTCTCATGGAATTAGAGATTGGTGAATTTTTATGAGAGATCTATCGGGCTAGTGTGAATCCGTGTCCTTTTCAATAACATTTGATAGTTTATACTGGGTTATGACGTACACGAATTTTACGAACAGACTTTTTCTGTCATAAACATGCGAATTATTCCGACTTGATATGAAAAGATATATTGCAATACTAGGACAAGATGCAATATAATTTTTATTCCCTGCCTTTTGCATTAATTTTCTTTTCTCATTACGGTTTTTCCAGTGTTGAATATTTTGATAAGCGCTTACTTGCCATAAACATTGGTCGACGTTAAACATTAAATTTCTACAAGAGTCTCTCTTTAAACATCCATGTTATGCCGGTGGTTAGCGAGCAGGTTTCACATATTAAATATAGTCAGCTCGATCCCCGTTAAGTGGTTCAGAAAATTTCCACCAGCATTACCAAAAATGTGTTTGTAGAAAAGCACGATACACTAAATACGTTGATTAGAAAGCTGAGCTGAAACGTCATTAGGTATAAGTTTTATCGCAATAGATTCTTCGGGAATCTCTTATACGAAGTTTGACAGAGATGATATTTATTAAATTTATTCCAAGACAAATTAACTTTAATAAGATTATGTTATGCTAAACATCAAAATGTGAAGAGTCTTATATTTATAAGGATTGGTTTAGTTTGTCGAAAGACCAGCGTAAAAGTGCACCTAGTAAGAATCAATCTCATCGATAAGCTTGCGAGATTAGCGTGTTCTACGGCAGTAGCCAAAATAGTAATAAGTCTTCATTGGTTGTCAAAAAACAACAAAAGAAAAGAAACAGTGGCAAATCAATTCTCTCATTTATTTATAGTGTATGCAGGAAGATATTTTAATACGTTTGTCATCAGTTGTTGGGGAGAAAAATCGATGATTTGAAAATGTTGTCCATATATCTATAGTGAGCTGAGTGTGAATTTTTTTAGTTATTGATGAGCTGAATCATACATAGTTGAGTTTCAATGAGATTTTTATAAGTGCTTTTTTTAAAAAAAATTTCAAATGCTATATTCTGACATTGAGTCGATTTAAATTTGTTATTCTTTTTACGTAACTCCGCAAAAGGTTCTATTAATTCACTATATTTTGGCAAATATATGTTATGAAAATTGGCTACCCCTAAAAAAAAGATTTCAATTCTTTTTTTTTATTTTTGCGCGTAGATAACTACGATATTTTTTTTTAACAAATTTGTGTCTGGTGAAATTCCGTCTTTAGAATTCTGGTATACCATATACGCCATTGTGTTGCAATTTAATACACATTTATCCTTGTTTATAGTCACCCCAGGATTTTTTTGATTTGTTTAAAATATAATCCTGTTGTTTGTTTTAACCTTTCTTTATTGGAAGCACCGATATCATCTTGATAAATGATCATATTCTTAACCTCACCAATTAGTAAATTTTCAATTGCTCTCTGAAAAGCACCACTTGCTGTTTTTACACGAGAAGGCGTGTAATTCCATCTGAGTAAGCGTATTGGAGAGTTAATTGTAGCATCTTATTTAAAGTTTTGATCAATTGGTATCTGCTTATAGGCAGATTCGTGATCAATTATGCAAAGTATTTCGTTCTCGACAACGCGTAAAGTATAGTTTCAGTTTTAGGAATTGGGAACGAATCGGAGCATATTTTGTGGTTCACACCTACTTTGTAATCCCCACATATCCTTAAATCTCCATCCGGGTTTGGTAAAACCATGGGTGAGGACCAATTACTACCACCAGGGGGGGTGGATATGATCTAAAATTCTTTGCTCCAACATTGGTTTTAGTCTAACAACTACTATAGAAAGAGAATGGTCACTCTGCAAGATACAAAGAGGGGTGAGTATCTTGCATTAACTGAATACTCGATTTGCACTCTTGTGGAGCGAATACGGAAATAAACACGAAGACATTCAAATACGAAATGACATAAAAATGGTTTCTCGGAGGATTGCGCATTGTTCCAGTTAAAAAATTGATGCTATAAGAAAAAATATTTAACATTGTTCATCCAACGGTTCACGTTCCCTCCATCAATAAAAAAAAATATGCATCGTGATCCCCTTGAAGGGTATTTTAGCAAAGTTTCCAGTGAAGAAAGATAATCGACAGCAGACGGTAACAGGTGACATCGCCCAACAAACGAAATTCCCATACACATTCACCCGTCTTCCTCACCAAGCTACGGGACACTTACACTTTCCTCCTCGCATTCTCCCCCGCCTCTTCTTTCTCACACACGAAGAAATTACATTTATTTCTGATTTCTTTTCACCTTGGAAAACAACTCCAAGGAAAGGACTGAATCCTGGACTTTAACACTCACACACGCTATGAAAAATTTAGTTGTAAAAAACACGAAAATATTTTTTTTTATATTTAAACACCATTTTCGTCTTAAAATTCAAAAATTCAAACAATGTCTTCGTCGACTGGATTTTGCTCAGAGATTGATTTGTTTTATATTTTTATCAAACCTTTGTGGATTTAATATCGGAACATATCTTGTAATGTAATAATAATTCTTTATTTTAGCGAGTGAATATTAAATTAAAAATATTTTCTTTTTTACAATAACAATCGTTTTTTTTTCGAATACAAGTTCAACTATTTAACCAATAGCTGTATTTAAGCGTAAATGTATGCAATGAACACGACCGGAATTCGAACTCGGCTCACCGACACAGATAGAGAAACACAACTTTTAACACATACGTACACACGCATGCGCACGCACACACCAGAGAGGGAAGGAGAGAGAAAGAGAGGAGGGAGAGAAAGAAACAGTTTGAGTTAAAGAGGGACATACACTGTAAGAGAGAGCACTTTTATGTATGTGTGTCCGAATTTATATCACAAGAGTGCTACAGGTTTTTAAGTCCACAAAATAAATTTATATCATATAGGAAGAACTTGAAATAACTTAACAATCAGTATTCGAAACGGTTGAACTCAGAAATTGAGTTTTGCTATCGAAAGCTCACACGACTGCTTGAAGCACTGAACGAGATGGATACGCGCTTAAATGCAAATATACACACACACCCAGACAAAATATAGAAAGACATACGCATGTATTATAAGCACACAGCCACATCATTAGGATTCATGAATATCTAAGCAACAGTTAGCAAGTGACTGTTTTTAAATTATCAAGTATCGTATGAAGTGGTTTAATGCAACTTCTACTTCTCCCAGGTAACAGAGCTCGGCGAGGTGTACGCTTTTTTCCTTGTAAAGAAAACAGGAATAAAGGCGTTGTTTTTTTCGTTTCGTCCTGCAGAAACTGGGCACGTGAGAATACACGTGTTAGCCGAATGTGAGTTTTAACCAACTCTCTCGATCTAAATATAATCAGTATCTATCTATCTATCTATCTATCTATCTATCTATCTATCTATCTATCTCAGTCTGTTCATATCTATCTATCTATCTATCTATCTATCTATCTATCTATCTATCTATCTATCTATCTCCGTCTGTTCATATCTATCTATCTATCTATCTATCTATCTATCTATCTATCTCAGCCTGTTCATATCTATCTATATCTATATATATATATTTTCTTCATACTGTCGGATCTATATCCATATATTTGCTTACATATCTATCTATCTATCTATCTATCTATCTATCTATCTATCTATGTCTGTTCATATCTATCTATCTATCTATCTATCTATCTATCTATCTCAGTTTCTTTATCTATCTATCTATCTATCTATCTATCTATCTATCTATCTATCTATCTATCTATCTATCGGATTATTTATCTTATCCTTATGTATCTATGTGACGAGACTTGCTTAAAATTCAATGAGGTCTGCATTGTACATCATATGGAAAATAGGAAGTGAAAGATAATGTTGCGTCAGTATTCCATTCGGGGAAAACTTGCTTTTATAGTCAAAAATAAAAATAAAAAATAAGTGAAGCTTGACATGTATGAAAAAAAATGAGAATTGAAATGAGAAAATCAAAGGCATAGGGTGAAAGAAGTAAAGAAAAAAAGCTAGAAAAGGAAAGAAATGAAAAGCTAAAAAAAGAAAAAGAAAAAGAGGATTAAAGGAAAGAGGAGGAAAAGAAAGTGGGAAAAAGGAAAGGCGGAAAAGTAAAGGGGGAAGGAAAGAGAGGAAAAGGAAAGAGCGAAAAAGGAAAGGGAATAAAGTAAAGTGGGGAAAAACGAAATAAAAGGAATGCCCGAGAATGAAAAAAAAAAAGAAAGAAAAAAAACGACAAAGAAAAAAAATCAAATAATAAAACAAAAAACAATAACAAATGAAATCGAATTTAATTGGAGACACTTGGTTTATTAAACATAAAAAAATTAAATTTATTATTTAAATTTACTTGGAAAGATATGCCAGTTTCATATCTTATTTTGTGTATTTTGCATGGACTCAAGTCCTTTGTCTTATTTGAAGAAAATAGCATAAATATTATCAATTAAAAGTGATATTAATCTATAAAATTATTCACCAATATTGTTATCAATATTTTTCTCGTTTGAACACATATATATCCGATGATAAATTCCAATAATTGATTTTCCCAGAAATAATCATGTCAACTGCATTTAAATTCACTTTTTCCACTCGAAATGTTTTTCGCGCCAACATAGAGGCTACCATTTTGTTTCTTCTTTGTTTCGTTTTCTTTCCACAAAATGTTTTCCCAAGTTGCATGGTAACAGATGATTTAAGCGATCATCACATCATGGAATGTTGATTTTTCTATCCATACCGTATATATCTACATACGCTCTATTACCGATATTGAGCTCCTTCTTTTTAAAATACAATTAACCTTAAACGATATATATATATATATATATATATATATATATATATATATATAATATTAGTACCTGACGAAATTATGAGTTGTACAACTGACGTAAGTGATATGTGTAGTTATTAATATAGACTTTATAGCTCTGTTACACTACATTTGAAAATCTGTATTTGAACGTAGTTGTACGCATTTATAGTTTCTCATATGTATTTATTTAATTCATATATATATATATATATATATATATATATATATATATATATATATATATATATATATATGTTCGAATCTCCTGTCGAATTCGACGTATGAGGGTTAATCAGATCAGTTCCTACGAACCGACAGCCCGACACCAGAACATGAGATTTGATTATAGTGGTGAAGATTTTGTGTTGAACCATCCAAATGCACTTTTTATTCTGCCAAAATTAGTCAGTTAGTACATTAAACAAAATGTTATGCCGTGAAATTTGTATATATATATATATATATATGTATATAGAAAGTGTGAGTTTGTAAACAGTGACTATTATGTCTAATAATGCATGCCTCTTCGGTAAAGCGAATCGAGTTCTCTCTGTCACTGTGTGTTTATCTAAAATAACTTAACTTTAACTTCATCCTTGCCAGCGGCTTAGGAGTAGAATCTCCGACTGACGACAATTCAAGCGGGGTTCGATGCTAGCTAGAGGCAACCGGACTCCTAACTACACTGATGAGCTGTGATACAGCGAAACAGTCTGTGGATGAATCTCCTACAAATCTTTTAGACGGTCTCCTTGTTTAAGTTGGTGAATGCTGCCATAATCCTTGCCTTCTATTTATCTTTCGTATTACAATGAGTTTTGTTGATCTCGTTCAACTACGCCCCCCACCCCACATAATAAGAAAGGGGGTTGCAGTCTGGGGAGTTAGGTGGCCAGATGTAAGGGGTGATGTGGTCGCAGAAATTGTTTGACAGCCACGGCTAGGTTCTCCTACTTGTGTGGTATGGTGCAGAATCCTGTTGTCAGACATAGAGTCTTCTTAACTCAGGGCAGCATTACCTCCTTAAGGCACTTGATGTTGGTCTCTGTGTTGAGTCTAAGGCTCTCACCAAGAAATTCGGGATTTCTTTTCTTAATAGAACGATCAGAGTGAGTTTTCCGAACTGCCATACCTTCGTAATCACCATTAGACTCATCCAACTCTTTCCGAATCCTCTGCACTGTACTCAGATTGACACTCAAATAGTCTGAAGTGTTTCTGTTGCAACTTCCGGTGCGAATGCCAAGCAGTACAGCATGCCATTTCCAAATTTCTGGCGGAGTGAATTGCGTCATGATTCGCTTTTTCTAACAGACGGCGCCCAACTGACTCTACTGTAAGTTGACAAAATAAAAATATTAACAGCAACGCACTTGCACAAAATAAAAAATGGCGACAATTTACCCATTGCACCCTATATATATGTGTGTGTGTGTATTTAGGCAGCAATCCTTCTTTCATGCACGTTTCATTGAAAACGGCAGACAAGGTGCTTTTATTTAGTTTTTTTATACAGTTTCTCATGCGATCTAATAGTTTTTTTTTTCCTTTCGGATGATAAATTATATAAAAACTGTCCCAATGTTCTTTTTATCCGAGCGCTTTCGGCTATACATTTAGCCATTTTCAAGGATTATATATTAACTGTTAAAATTAGAAATAGTTTGTTGTATGTATGTTTTAAAAAATGTTTTCATTTTTTTTTGTTTCAAAACACAGTCAAGATATTATATCGATGTTCAAAGTTAATATTATTAAGTGTTGGTTTGTTTTTATTAATAAGGCTTCCATTATTTTTAGGCTTTTTTTTTGCATGTAGATGATGCTATTATATTAGTGTTGTCGACAAGTATGTTCCGAATAGTGTCCGGTAGGTTTCCATGAATATTTAAATGATATCTAATTGAGCTATGGTTAGAAATGTATAGAGTTAGTCTGCGTGTCAAACATGTTGTAGTGTGGCCTATATAATTATTTACGAATTTTGCTTGGAGAGGAATACAATAATTAATAATAAAGCGAATAAGGCACTATGAGAATAGTGCTCGAGGTAAAATACTAAACATATATACACAGAGCCAATATAAGAAATGTCAGACACTTAGTCCAATGATGCTTAAGCTTTGCAATCTCTTCATGAAAGAAGGTGACGTCCTGGTCCTCAAAAAATTCCTCCACGGTACAAATGATCTCATCATTGTTTCCAAAATGGTGACCAAGAAGGTGATATTAGGAAACAGAAAAAAGTCAAATGGAACTAAGTCTGGTGAGTCAGGTGAATGGCGTAGCAAATTAAATCTACAGTTGGCCACTTCAGCTACTGCAACCTGAACAGTGTGAACAGATGTGTTATCCTGAAGCAAAATCACACCTACGCCTAGCCTTCCTTTGAGTTTCGACTTGACTACTTCAATTTTCTTATTTCTGATGCGATGTATTGTCTATTAACAGTTTTTCCTATTTCCAGGTCGTCTTTCATGAATACGCCTTCAGAAGCCATCTCCTTGCCAACAGATACTGCCTGCTTGGACATCTTTGGGGTGGAGTACCAGAGCGTTTCCATCGTTTGACTTGTATGTTTGATTTAGGTTCGTGGTGGTGAACCCAGGTTTTATCTTGAGTTATTAATCTGCGGTGGAAATAATCAAGGTCAGCTTGGAAGCCAGTCAGAAGTGTTCCGAAAATGTCACTCTTTTTCAACTTGGTGCCAGTATTTTTGGGATACATCTTGCAGACAGCTTGCTCGTCCCCAAGATATCAGTTAAAACAGCATGGGCCGAAAAAAACTATAGAACACAGTCTGCCCTGCTATTGAGGGGGAAGAAGAGGGTTAATACCTTCCCCAAAGATATATATATATATATATATATATATATATATATATATTTTGTATACACAAAATTTAATGATCGAAATAAAAGTGTAAAATTTAATATTACAAGACATATTAAAACAATATTAAATAATAAAAAAAACAATAAAAACTCAACAGGGGGGAAGAAACTGGTTTCGCTCCTGCTCGTCAGGCTTCCACGGGAGATTCAAAATTAAAACAGAAATGTATAACAAGAATAGGTGGAAAAAATATACATATATATATATATATATATATATATATATATATATATATATATATATATATATATATATATATATCAGTCGAATCCATTACATACATTTACGTGGTAGTACCCTGGGGAAACGTATGAATCCTCTTCTTCTCCATCTCGCTCTGGGGTAAATAGCAGGACAGTCTGGGTTCTATAGCCCTGGATGGCAACTGGTCTAGGAGAAGGACAATTCTGAACCCAAAACCTGCGGAGGGCACATAGTACACCAGGTCTCCGTCTTCGGGCCTTCAAAAAGTGTGGATGGTTCAGCACAAAAATCTTCACCACTATAATCAAATCTCATGTTCTGGTGTCGGGCTGTCGGTTTCTAGGAACTGATCTGCTTGACCCTCGTACGTCGAATTGGACGGGTGAGTCGAATATATATATATATATATATATATATATATATATATATATATTAAGAAGAGTATTTACTTAATCTATATATGTATATATATAGATTAAGTAAATATATATTAGAAACTATACATGCGTTCAAGTACGTTCATATATAGATTTTCAAATAAATATAAATATTTATTTAATTTTTGGTGCAATCAAAACACTGCTCAATGTAGTGTAACAGAGCTATAAAGTCTATATTAATAATTATACATATTACTCCAGTTGTACAACTGAGAATTTCATTAGGTGCTAACATTATATATATATATATATATATATATATATATGTGTGTGTGTGTATGTGAGTGTGTGTATATATACATATATGTACTATAAATTAACTGATTAAAATGTTTTTTTCGCTACACAGTTTTAACCATGTTTCAAAAATGGAAGCTAAAAGCTTCGAATTTAATTTTGTAATTAAACTAAAAACATTAGTTCCATTTTATCCTCAATTGAATTATCAGTTAATTTATAATATTAATGCTCTGTAAATTTACATTGAGCACTATTTTGTAAATATAAAAATATCTATAAGGACACCGGATTATATATCTTACTGTTCTTTTATATATATATATATATATATATATATATATATATATATATATATATATTATTTAAATTTAATTGTATTTTAAATAGAGCGTAATAGAGCGTATGTAGATATATACGGTATGGATAGAAAAATCATCATTCCATGATGTGATGATCGCTTAAATCATCTTTTACCGTGCAATGTTTTTGGTTTCTATATTCAGACTGTTTTATATATTTTTGTGTGTCTGTGTGCTTGCGTGTGACGTACCAATGTTTTTTTGCTCTCATTCTTCGCCAAAGGACAATATTTTCAACAATTGAGAAATTCATAAAGATTTTTTCCTGATAAAAACCGACCAACATTCAGTTGCTTATAGCAACAATCTGTAAATTTTGCATTTTTCTCTTGAACACATTTGCCAACGACACTAATTATGCTGCTTCTCGAATCTGAATTACTTCTGTCAAAATAATATTCAAAATCATACGAAAAGTAGAATTATCTAAAATTTCTGGTGTAATAAAGCGAAAATAGATTTAAAACATTTATGTAAAGTGGGAAGAAAGCCTTCCATTAAAACCAGAAAAAAGAATCACGCAAATGGTGAGCTTATTTGATGAAACAGAAGACAAAAATGTTAGTAAAACACCAGATATTTTATTGAAATATTCTAATTCATGCAAGAAGATAATTATTGTGATCAGGGACGCATTTCTGCCACAGTTGAAATAAAGATTTTAATCATATATTCCTATTTTGTCACCACATGCTGAATGTATATAGACATTTACCAAATTCGTAGTCTTTCGACACAAAGCTAAATGAAAGCTAATGGTAAGTAGAGAAATTGTGTTATAGAAAAATTTTAATGGGGAGAGCTTAGGGCATGTCTACTTGAAAATTAATATTCGGAATTCTGATTCCGAACCGTGTCATTACTTGAAAATATGCACCAAAACTGCTGAACTTTAAATTTATTCAATTCGAACCACTTCAGTGGGAAAGAAAAAAAATCTTTTAAATGGTTGACCATTTTCATAAAAACTGATTTTTTTTTATTCTCCAATTTATATCCCAATTTATATTTAACATTGAATTGTAAAAAAAATGATATCGTGGAGTCGTCAGCCGCTATTGTAAAGTCTTCTAATTCAAAACACAACGTCTAAGAATTACGGGTTACAAGACTATTTATTGCCTGGGGAGAAAGAAATCACCTTCATATGCTCCGACTTCTGTGTTGATAAACTTCAATTTTCACTTGGGAAACAGAACATTTGACTACCGGTGAAAATTCAATCTAATTATTAAAAAAAAAAACAATGGTCTGCAAAATAAGACTCATAACCAATGCTCAGCGACAGCTTAAGTTTAGTCTGGTCTATCGCAATGCTTTAAGAGCATGACACTCGGTGAGAATCGAACTCAACGTTTTAACAACATGTTTGTGAACGATCGATCTATGACAGAAACTTTCTAATAAATTGTCTCGTCACAGGATAAATATTTTGACAAACAGACTTTTTCTGCAACATTCATTTAAATAATCTACATCATTTACTTAACAGCCATTGAATTTTCCTTTTTGCAATTTTTATATGAAATTAGCCAAGTAGACACTTCCACATCAACTTCATTTTAATTTTGTTATTGTTTCTTTTGCAAAGGGTCAGTTCTTTCTACTACTGTTATTGTCCTCTACCCGAAAAATAAGTTCCTACCTATTTTTGAGCCACCATCCAATGTTCTCTAATTATTTTCATATGAAAATAATGATAAAAATTTGTTTTATTTAAATGTTTTATTTCCAATTTCATCATCATCGGTTTATAACAAATTTAATATAAAAGAATACAGATCTTATCTTTGATATTTATACAAGTCAGAATGTCTGATACAAAGTTTCGACCAACACCCAATGTTCCCTAATAATTTTCAAATGAAAAAAAATGACAGCAATTTGTTTTTGTCTAAACGTTTTATTTTCAATTTCATCATCGCTTTATATTAGGTTGGTGCAAAAATAATGACGTAATAATGTCGTTTTTGACGTTAAAAATACGTCAAAAACGACATTATTACGTCATTATTTTTGCACCAACCTAATAACAAATTTAATATAAAGGAATACAAATCTTGTCTTTGATATTTATACAAGACTGAATGATAGATACAAAGATTCAACCAACATCCAATGTTCCTTAATTATTTTCATGTGAAAAAAAATGGCAAAAAATTTGTTAGTGTCTAAATGTTTTATTTCCAGTTTCATCATCGTATGATAGCAAATTTAACATTAAAGAATACAGATCTTGTCTTTTATCTTTATACAAGAAAGAATGGTAGATACAGAGATTCAACCCAATGTTCCTTAATTATTTTCATATGGAAAAAATGAAAACATTTTTTTTGTCTAAATGTTTTATTTCCAATTTCATCATCGTATTATAGCAAATTTAATAGAATAGAATACAGATCTTTGATCTTTATACAAGGCAGAATGGCAGATACAACGCTAGAAACTGTTTCTTTTATGCATAAATATCTGTATCTCAAACCTATACGTAATATACGACTTATCTTTGTCAAGCGGTTTATATAAGTGCTCACCCATTCACTTCTTTTCTAAGTAATTAATTATAGCATGTTAGTGATGAGACTATTATTAAAATATGTGATAACTGAACAGACTGTTGTTATCATGCTTTTTTCTAGAGGCACGTGTACAAAATGAACGCAAGCAACCTTTGTCGAGATTTTAACTCTGTTTTATGATTTTGATTTCTGCACTGAGAATCACGATTTGATTTTTAAGAAGTCACTCCGCCAGACACTTTTATAGATAATTAAGCTTCTTTTAGAACCAAGCAAGAAATGGCGTTTGCATTTTGATCAGATTTCCGTGTTTTCATTTTCTATCAGATTCATTAATTTGGAAACAAAATGAATCTCACGTCAATCGAATATTGATTAACCACAAATATGCTTAGTTACAAAAGAGCGAGCGGCTTCCTAGAGGAGCTGATGTGATTTCAGAAAAGAAGAAAATATTAAACTATTGCTATATAGGAATAAAGTGTCGCTGCCGACACTTGAGTTTGAACATAGATCGGCAGTGAGCAAACACAGGCGATCCCATTATTGAATTAAGTAGACCGCGTGACCACAGAGGAAACGCATATATAAGAAGTTGCGTGACTTCTAAATGTTCTTCATTTCTATTTTATCCTCTATTACTATTCGGATCGCCATTTCTAGTCTATCCTCTATCACTATACTGATCGCTATTCTCTATTTTATTCACTATACTATTCCTCTATTCGGATCACTATACGGTGATTACTATTCAAGCGAATACTATCGAGCAAGTACTATTAGTGCGAGTGCTATTTGAAGGCGTCTGACACCAGTATTGTTCAACGGCGTTACTATAATTGTATCTGCGATTACAAAGTCTCTACTACAACGAGTATTACGAAAGTAACAACGAGTATTCGTTGGCATTATAAAAGTGGCCACGAGTGTTCGTTGACATAAAAAAAAACTATTGATAATTTTACAAATCAAAATCAAGCCTAGAATTGATTCACTGTTTTGATACAGACTATGTCAGTTATAAAATTCAAATATTAGTTTAAATGTAGGGTGATTTTACGAATAGTCATTAATGTTCTAAATAATGTTATTTTAATTTTTTTTTTAAAAAAAGAAAAAGACGCTCCTTTTTTTACATAGCATATATGCACCTGACGGAAGCTTAAGAACTGATTACCCAAAACGTTAATAAGATCAAATTCCCCAAGAAGTGCTTCAGTTCTTCAAACAATTGTTTTTGTTAGCCTTTTGTTATTTATTTGTTTGCTATATGACCAACTGAAGAGAATGCAGAGAATAGGAAAAAGGAAGATTATTTTTTACGTGCGTGGGAATTTGAAATCTTTGTTAAGAAAAAAAAATTCATTATATATGAAAAATGGACGAGGAAAGCTTTAATATAAGTTTTAACTACAGTGACTCGATGCGTCATTATGCACGAATTTTGAAAACTTTAATTTTCTTAGGGCGGAAAAAATATTTGATATGATTGTTCTTTATATTGAATATGAATGGGACAATAATAAATAAATAAAAACTGATCTCTTGATTTAGAAACTTTAATACATTAACTTTTTTTGCATTGGAAACATAAAATCTTCCAAAGTTTCAATCGAAATTCTATCCCTGTCAATGTTTTGTACGAGATATAAACGTGTCTTTCTGTTCAAAATGTTTCCTTTCACAAAACATCATTCTGAAATGATATCACACAAGTTCTTAATGGTGTTACAGCCTGCAGAATTTATAGAGCCGTCCATAACGGTGATGGCTTTCAAACCTTTGCTTGATGACAATAGCATTGTGAATAACTACATTCTTCTACTGGAAGATAACATTTCTTCTATAATGGCGTCAGGCAAATAGGAAAAACACTTTTATAATTTTCTGTATACTTTTCTATAACACTGAATATTTTACTTGCCTTTCATGCCACTGATTCCGTTATCTTTGACGGGAAAAATACTCACACCATAACATAAGCTGAAAATATTGTCGTATGAGAGCCAATGCAAAATCGATCTAGAAACACCATTAACAATTATACCATTATAAACCGTTACATCAATCGTTTCTCTGACTGAGACATTAGTAAATAAACTTTCATTATCAAGTGAGGCTATAGTTTCATTATTAAGCTTTTGTGTTTTTAAGATTTGCATTAGTTCGTGAGTTGATTCAATGCTGTATTTATTAGGAATGTATTGTGTAAAGAGTTGGTTAATGATTTGGTTAAATGGTTAACATGAATGGGGATATGGGATTAAATTGTTTTGTTCTGCTTGTTGGCTGTGGTCAGTTTTGTGATTTTCAAGTTCAGTTGGGTAATAGGATTTTTGTTGCCCTTTTGCTATGGTCCAAGTTCCTTGTAGCACGGTGATGGTCCAAGGTTAGAACCAATGAAAGAATAACACGAACACAGGTATGGAATACAAAGATATATTACAACAGAAATATAATACAAAGATGTAGAAGTATTAGTAATGACTATCAGATTTGGTTACAGTGAACTATGTTATCTCGACAAGTATCACTATTCCAATGTCCTTACAATATGCTCTCAATTATCTCTCCTCGTCTTACAAATATCTGCATCACACCTCTTGAGAAGAGCAGTATTTATGTCAGAAATAGTCCATTATTATTATGGGTAAGTTCTCATAACACCTTTTTAAAGTGGTCCAAATGTATTCGGATTCAAAATTATTTCCACTCAATAGCCCCAAGAATAATTAGAAACAAAACCGTTAACACCAAGAAAAATAGCCGTTAGAATAATACAATAGACTTCCCACAATGCAATACAATAGACTTCCCACAATGCAATAGAATATACTCCCCACAATGCAATACACCAGACAATGCTTCAAGTACTCACTCTATAGCATAAGCTGAAAATATTGTCGTATGAGAGCTATTGCAAAATCGAAATAGAAACATCATTAAAAATTATATCATTATAAACTATTATATCAATCCTTTCTCTGACTGGGACATTAGTAAATAAACTTTGAACGTCAAGTGAGTCGAGCAAAAACAAAACTTATGGCCTGACGATTGCGTTTAGCATGAAATACACTGTTGCCTCTTGGTGCCGAATTCAGTGTTCACTTCACTGGTGGGTTTGTATAAAAATAAATACTTCTAAATTCACCTTCAACGTGGCCGTGCGCCAATGGTTTATGGGTAAAATATCCGACTATGTTTGGATTCCGTCTAGTGGCAATCGGATGTCTAGCCACACTGATGAGCTACGAAATAGTCTGTTGTGGATGACAATATATATATATATATATATATATATATATATATATATATATATATATATATATATAATTGATCCATGTTTCATTAAATAATATAGACAAGTTGTGTCTATTCATTTTAAGTAAGTTCCTTTCATATTTCATAGGAAATCACCATATTGATACATGTTTAAATCCTATCTAAGCTTTCGGCTTACATAAGTGTTATGATCCAGGTTAAGACCAAGGAAGAACAACAGGAACACAAGAGTAGAAATAACGAAGGTATATTACACGAAATAATAATAATACAAGATGTGGAAGGTGTTAGTATGACTGTCAGTCTGGTTTGGAGTGAACTACTATCGGCTCGACTCGATTCGACCCTCCCTTTTGAGAGGCGTAGTATACATAGTGTTAGGAAGAGTTCATTCTGTAGTTATAGGTAAGAACCCATGACAATAAGCCATTATCACAGATGACAATTACATTTCAATATATCAAACAATACACGGACGAAACAATAATGACAGTCTGTTTTTGTTGCATGAAAAATTTCAAAACAACGACAAACTCGTGTATACGAAACGCAGAAGCGAAAATCGCATCGCAGCTCCTGACATCACACATTACCACACGCAAATGGTAAGTAGACCGGGCTCTTCCCAAAACGTTGAAAAAACTATCTACATATCTGGTGGAACAGTCGGGAGTATCAAGTACATGTTGGCCTATTGCCGAATCATGTGCAGACTGAGTCGTCCTCGGAGAAAGACTCAGATTGCCTGATTTTAAATTAGCTTGAACATGTTGAGACATACGGGTCTCCAATCACATAGTTCGTCCTACGTATTCAGCATTACACAGACATTTATACTTATATATTATAGAGCTTCTTTGAAAGTAGAAACAGACGATCTTTAACAAAAGGTGGAAACAGCGAATTGGTCTTAAAAACAACTGGTAACTTGACAGTAGAAAAACCTGATGTAAAGCAAGCTGACACTTTGTCTGCAAGAATTTAACTCTTCCAGCATTTTCAAATAAATACGACAAAAACCGGGACTAAAAACTATTTCGGTTCTTTGAAAGGTCTCATTTTACGATCAAACTCGTGCTTAACATTTGATACTTTTGGACACACACACACACACACACACGCACACACACACACGCACACACACATATATATATATATATATAAAGGGAAGAGGTTATAGTAGTTCCAACGAGAAAAAAATGTGTATATTAAAAAGAAGAGAGAAACCGCAAACGTTTTTGGTTGTAATGTGGATTTTTTAAAAAAAATATTATGCTTTATTTTCCATAATTTTGCTACACGCTTTTCCGGTGACGCGATCTACATCAGGCAAAGAGTGGATATTTACACATATTAAAAGGAAATAATTTTTCTTACGTTTTTCGATGTTAAATATTCTCGATATTAGACATTCTCTTTTTTTGCGTGTTAGCGACCAAAATGTCTTCCTTGAACTGGCAGTGAAAAAGTTCTGCGTAAAGGGTAATAAAACATATATATATATATATATATATATATATATATATATATATATATATATGAAGAAATATGGTCTTAAGGTGTGCTATATTTATGGATAAAGTGTTCAATATCAGAGATAGAGCGTCTGTAAATATAAATATAAAGTGAATATAGAAGTCAACATAGAGGCGACAGTCTGTTTCATGTTAGATGCCAGACGATTGCATCTAGCATAAAACAGACAGTCGCCTCTAAATGTTGGCTTTTATATGTTCACTTATATATATATATATATATATATATATATATATATATATATAATAGTGGACTCTCCCATAGGTTTCGACGTATGACGATCTGATTGCTTATTATTTCAGTTATGAAAGTTTGTGCGATAATCTTAAGTGGTATTTAAGACCCGCTAATGATTTACAAAAGAGGCCACATATGGAGAAAGTATATATATATATATACATTTGTGGCCTCACCATAATATGATAATCTTTAAAATGGGGATCATAATTTATTCCTAAAACAAGGATACAAAATTATCACAACGAATAAAATTTAAACTGAATTACCTTTCGACCGACTTATCTTGAAGTGTAAATTGTCGGCAGTTAAATAAATTTGCCGAAAATTTTTTCTTTTCAACAACTGAATTTAAAATCACACCAAATAGGGGGGGGAGAAAATTAACATTTTTTCCTAGTTTGAGCGATGGATTTCCCGAAATGTGCTAATTTATGTTTTCATTCTCTCTGCCTACGTTGTATATTAATAACAATAGACTCCAAGATGCCGAGGTGGAGTCTAGTCTGTCCCCTGTGCAAGACAGAGAAGAAATCCTCAGAATAGACCGTCCTGCAAGCAACTGAATTCAATAAATGTTCGCCGATAGCGGACTCATGAGCCTGTGAGAAGCTGGATATTACAGGCACTTGACTGCGTATATCCCCCGTGACATGCTGGGCGATTGATCGCATCGACTCAAGCATTTGTATTGATAAACAACTAAGCTCTGCTTTATGGACAGGCAAGACATTGTTACGGACAGACGGAAAAGCCCGTCTGGTAGTAAAAAAGACGTTGGGAACCATCAGGACAAATATTATTATATACATCTTTGGACAGAAACATTTCCTTATGAAGTTCTGATAATATTTTTTGTTGTCTAACTTCCGTCTTCAAGTTTCCGTCACAAGTAACGCCACCTAGATTCCGAAAATTACTTGTGTCGTCCAAAATGAACGACATTTTATTGCCGTATTCGGAATAATTTAATGTGACCACACCTGCTCCTTTGTCAGGTCTGGTAATATATATATATATATATATATAGCATATTGAGAAGCCACGTATACTTTCTTAATATGTATATATATAGAAAAAGTTGCAAATTAAAAAAATAATAATGTTTTTTTAGGAAGGTATTTATTTATTTATATATATAAATAAATAAATACTTTCATAAATAACATTAGTATTTTTTTAATTTGCAACTTTATATATATATATATATATATATATATATATGAAGAAATATAGTTTTAAGGTATGCTATATTTATGGGATAAAAGTGAATAATATCAGAGATAGAGCGTATGTTAAATATAAAAGTGAACATTGAAGTCAAAACTCAGAGGCGACAGGCTGTTTCATGCTAGGCGCAATCGTTAGGCCTAACGCATGAAACAGCCTATCGTCTCTGCGTGTTGACTTCACTTATATATATATATATATATATATATATATATATATATATATATATATATATATATATATATATATTATTAGTTAAATAAATGGCGGAATATATACAGATGTATATGATTGAAGCGGAGACAAGAATATTTGTTTACATTTTCTGGGCAGATGGATTTTAATTTGTTTAACATCAAATTCTCCATTTCCTCTCAATCTTGATGCTTTACTGCTTTTTAAATAAAAAACGATAACGAATTATTTGATATAAAAATTATTCTCTGTTGATAATAAATTTCACATGGTCGTATTAAATCATACGATATTCGTTTCACGTCAAAAGAGAAACTCATTTCGTTTAGAATTTTAATAGAGAAATATTTTACTAACATAAATTTCGCAGTTCATAGAAATGCCGCTGTTTATTGGTTTAAAAATATGTAAGTCAAGATTTAAATGCTGCCCAAAATCATAATTCAAGAAAGAGGTTTTGAAGACTGTGAAGAACAGTTTATAAATCTCATTCAGATGAATCTCAGTAAACTTCAGTGAATAGAAATATTTAAAATAATTAAAAATAATAGGGACACGGAAAATACTAGATAAATACTCTGTCCAATGTCGAATAATTTTGCATTCTACAATCATTTAGGATAAAGATTATATAAGAATTGATAACATCAGGACTACCTTCAAAAGCTGGACGACACTTCGCAGATACCTCTCCCGAGTAAGACCCCCCCCCTAGAGAACAACATGACTAAAGACTGTGTACGCTATCCCGTGCAGCTGCGGAAAGAAATATAAAGGGGAGGCAGGCCGCCCCCTTAAGGTAAGGCTTCAAGAACGCCTAAAAAAGCTGTAACACAAGGGGAAGTAAAAAAATCAGGCGTGGCTGACCACATATAGAGGGAAAAGGGAGGTCATCGCCCTCTGTTGGATCAGGTTGAAGTCCTAGACAAAGAACACCATTGGAAAATTCGTAAGCTTAAGGAATAAGCACATATGCTCCTGAGCCGACCAAGCATAGAAATGAATACAATATGGGAACCAGTAATAAGGAGTTACCAGAGAAAAGCAATAATAACAACAAAAATTGCAATATGAGCTTTGGTAAAAAAAACTTACAATGATAACAGTAAGAGAACTTGAAGAGGGGAATTAACAGGAGGTAACTGATAGCTGACATCCATTCTAGTTCCACATGGTACGTCGATCTAGAACAGTCTATCCAGTGAGCGAAATAATGGTTCAGTTCGACATTTCAAGCACAGGCCGGAGGAACAAAGATTCGAACAATAGTCCAAATAATGTAAATAGTGAAGAATTGATAGCCGAATGCCAATAAGAAGGTGAAAATGCATCATCATTCTTGTAAAATGATTTTTCCATAAAATAAGAACGGTTTGTTAATTCAATATTAAACAGCGCTCAAGTTCGATGAGGAAAAGATGTTATTGGGTCGTATGAAAATTTGCTATTTAGAAAAGTTGAATCTGTAGACGAGATGGAAGCTGACTGCCGCTCAACTCATTAACTATCCGGGGATTACAGCCTTTTTCTTTAAAGGCTAATATTTATCCAATCTGGATAGAATTGAAGTAGTATTCAATGAATTTATCGCTTATATAATGAGTAAAAATTTAGCAGATGAAATTAATAGTTAAAGAATTTGATCGAATTGATTTAGCTAAAACAAATTGTCAATATCGTCTTGTAAAACTTAATACATAAAAATTGTTTGGTAAATCATATATATATATATATATATATATATATATATATATATATAATATGGTAATCTGTATGAAATTCACAAGAGGATTTAGATCCAGATCTATGTCAGAATCAGACCAAAATTATTAATTAATGAATAACAAACACTTAAATCTTCGATAGGTAATAATTTTTATTTCATCAAAGCTATAAAAATTAGCTTTCAGTATTTCAGTGGGGTATCTTTCAGGTATGTG
>CAHIKZ030003891.1:202500-212500 GCA_903632075.3 Acanthosepion pharaonis
TTTTTTTATATTATCATAAAGTTTTTCTCCAATAATATGGTCCATGAACATATGTAAATTATTATGGATATATATATATATATATATATATATATATATATATATATATATATATATATATATAGATAGATAGATAGATAGATAGATAGATAGATAGATAGTTATGAATGCATGTGAGTACCCACACTAGCACCGGTGAGGAAAATGTATATTTATTACTACATAGTTTATTGAATCTGTTATGTTACATCGAGTACTATTTTATTAATACCACCAGTCAATGTACTGATATATATATATATATATATATATATATATATATATATATATATATATATATATATATATATATAAGCATATCACTACAGGAAAGGCCAGACTACCACTAGCACGCAAGGTTACAGAAAGTGAGAGCAAGTTTAAAGATGGTTGTTTGAGGAAAGGACAAAGAGAAGGATATGGACCAGGATCAAGGAATCAGATGTCGATTGACATTACACTTGAATGTTTGAAGATTATATTTATCAGGGATACAAGCAAGGGTAAGGAAGTTCGACTGGCGGGAAGTGCGAGATAATAAGTTGTTGGAGTAGAAGAGGGGGGTACATGTAGTCGTTTCGACAGTGAAAGTGTGGGGCCGAGATGCTAATCTAGTAGCACGCCTAAATTCATGCAGTTGGAAACCAGTGAAAATATCTCGTCGGCGCAGTTGCTATGAAAATATTTGTAGAAAAGACAGAGGGAAGACGCAGGGCGTCTGTGAGAGAGTGACTGTAGGCGAGATGCCAGATCAGGACCTATCACATTGCATATCCGTCTCTGGATTTTGTCGATGGCATCAGTAGCGGCAGTACGCCATCAGTGTTACTTGGGCACAGGAAGAGACAGTCACTCCAGAGAAAATATCGACTCTCCCATGTGAACATGATGCTAACAGACTTTAGTGTCTTAATTCTTGCACGCAGCCCCGTCCCAATTTAAAGGTCACGCTCTCCCACTCAACATACACTGGCGACGGGACTGTTCTAGTTCGTTACAATTTTTAACAAAATTTACTATATGTATAATTTTTTTCTAAGAATAATTTTAGAATCTATAATATGTCCTAAATATAGGTACCTCCAATTTTCATCGGGAAAATACCTGATTAAAAAATGTTATGAAACGCGTATAAAAGTTTTTTTTTTTAAAGAAATTCACCCCAAGCAAAGTGAGAATGTCACTAGCACGCAAGGTGTTACAGAGGATTAAGAACAAGAGTAAAGAGGCGTGTTTGAGAAGGACGGGGAACAAGATCAAGGTATCAGATGTCGATCGGCATTACACTAGAATATTTGAAGATTATAGTTATCGGGGAAGTAAGCAAGAGGAAGGGAGTTCCACAGACGGGAAGTGCGAAAGAAGAAGCTGTTTGAGTAGAAGAGACGGTTAGATTTAAGCGTTTCGACAGTGAAAGGGTGGGACCGATAGTAGCTCGCTTAAATTCCTGCAGTCTGGGAACCAGCGAAAGTAGCTCGTCAGAACAGTTGCCGTGAAAATACTTGTAGAAGAGACAGAGGGAAGCCACGGCACGTCTGTGAGAAAGCAACTATAGACTAGATGCTAGACCAGGACCTATCACATTACATGTTCGTCTCTGGATTTAAAGTTAATTATATGGTCAATTTTTTCTGGTATATGTCATAGGTGTGATCAGATAATTTTCTTTAAAATCACATTAATCGATGTAAAATCAACACTGCATGGTAACAATCTGTTTCACGTCTCAGACTGTTGGGTGATCGCTTATGAGGTGAAACTGCCACTCGCCATAGAGTGTTACTTTCTATGTCCATAACCTTATATTTAAAAAGGCTTTATATTCAATACAGATCACTCTTCCCTTATCAAATTCAAAACTCTAAACTAGGACCCTTTCATATTCCTTTGGTTCTTTATATCCTACATATCCTTATGATATTCCGCTCTTCCCCCTTCCTCCTCCGTTTACGTCCTTACAACATTCTCATTCAGAAGGCCTTTACCATGAATGCCTCTTACGCCGTGTATTAACTGAATAATAGTAAAATAAATGTCGTCTATGTGCATAAAAAATTCCACTAAATCTGCCCAAAAGACCAATATATATTTTTTGAAGGGCTTCTTTTCCCCTACCCCCCTGAGCGAAATAAATGAGAATAAAAATAAACAAATATATTTAATAGAAATGATTCAATATATTTCGAAAATGCTCTGCGTATGTATTAGACTTAAAAGTAAGTTCAGCTGGAATACGTACTGTCACCACCTCCACGACCATTATGGTTACCAACTTCGAGGTGGTGGCATTGAAGTTGAAGTCACAGATAACGCGTATTTTGTGACCACCAACAAAGGAAACACACCTTTCATTGCTCCTGTTCATCTAGCTATAGTAAAAAAAAACAAAAAAAACGGGATATCTCTTGGTGGGCATGGTGTGTTTTTCACTTCCAGTATTATTTTGGTAGCTGCCATTTTAATGCTATCGATACGTCCGAAAAAAAATAGCAAGTGTAAAAGTTAGGCACTTGCTGTGTAACGTTATGTTATGTCGTTTTCCAATTACGGCCGGCTAAATGTTTGTTCACAGATAATTGTAGCACTAATGAATCTATTAATAGATATCACCGTTACTGCTTTCCATCCTGGTGTCACTGTACTAATGATAAGGGATCTATGCTGATGACATAGATAATCCTAGTCGGAATTAGAATGACCTTGAACAAAAAAACAACTTTCTCTACCAAGTGTTCCAAGAAATAGGACTCAAGATACACATTTTCAAAACAGAAACTATGATCAAACTATCAGCTGTATACAACCGCATTCTCAGATCAATGATGATAAATGACTTCGAGCGAATGAAGCCTGTAGGTCTTAGGGAAGTCCATATTTCTTCGAGACCTTGTGGATGGTGCTAGAGAATCACAAAGAACTGTACCAATATATAGAAACCGCAACACTTGAAGACATTCAACAGCAGCGAAAACTACAAGGGATAGTATATTGTTGTGGCCTTGCTAGGGCCAGAAATAAAGACACAAAAAGGCGGATTGAGTTAAAGAAATATATTAACAGAAACAGTAATGCAGACATATACAAACGAGAGTATTACAGCAAGAATATTCGGTTCGACTGTCAGAGCTGACTACTGGAAACTTCCCTCTCTAAAAGGCAATACCTGCTCCTATTTATAACTGGGAGAGTCCATGCGTGCGTGGGTAAATTACCATAACACATATGGAACGCGAAGAGAAAATAATCAAGATGCTGACATTACACCCTACCTCAAATGAAAAGTTAGGAAAGAAATCCCCATTAATACTGGAAAGAGCAATAACAGTTACTGAACTGGAAACAAATGTATCTACAGCGGCAGAAGAGAACTGATTTTATAAATTTCAACCGCGCGTAGCATTGCTGCGTCAATAAATGCCGAATATTTCCATATAAAGAAAATGGTGTTTCTTGTCTATGATCTCAACCTGATCAGACAGAGGGCGGTGATCTCCCTTCTCTCTCCATATGTGGTCAGTCACGCCTGATTTTTCTACTTCCCCTCGTGTTACAGCTTTGTCGCCATACTTATCGCAACGTGAGAAATATGGCGACACAGATGAGGACAATAGTCCGAATAATGTAAATAATTTTCATAATATCTCATCTCAGAAATATAGACAAAGTCTAAAAAAAATTATTAAGAAATTTAGTTAGAAAGAAAAGAGTGCTGAATATATCAATCCTCCTATATGGCAATGAATTCCTGACAATTTCTGCGTGGATAAAGAGGAGAATTCAGGCAACAGAAAGATGCTGAGAGTGGAACATATGATTAATGCGGAAGGTTTAAAGAAAATGGAAACAAAAAGAACAATTTTCTTTAGAATCAGAAAGAGTTGAGATTTCTGGGATACATGATAAGAAAAGACGGTTTGGAGAATTTAACACTCAAAGGATATATTGAAGTTAAAAGGGGCAAATGGAAACAACGAGTAAAATTACTTAACGATCTTATGGATGACATAATGGCGACTGGTAAGGATAGGAAATGAGAAAAACATTGCTTAGATCCACAAAGGATATGAATTTGTAGAGAATCAGGATCCCTTGATAACTATTATTAACACAGACTTGTTACATTATTTACATTATTCGGACTATTGTCCTCATCTTTGTCGCCATATTTATCACAACGCTACGGCCTTCTTCAAACAAGTCGAACTGTTCTAGTTGATGGATGTCAGATGTATGTTAATTTCCCTCTGAAAGTTCTCCACTGCCTTAAGCGGGTATTGAACTCACTGGATCTAACCAACGCCTTTATCCACTGTTCTATGTGTCCTTGAGGACATCTGGGTATGAATTTCTGGGTATTATAAACCTAATGTCTTCAGCAACCATTTTTACCAGTGCTCATATTGCAATTTTTGGGTGAGCGAAATAAAGGGTTCAGTTCGACATTCCAACTACCTGAAGAAGGCCGGAGCGTACAACGGCCAAAACGTTGTGATAACTATGGCGACAAAGATGAAGACAATAGTCCGAATAATGTAAATAATGTACATAATACCTCATCTCAGAAATATAGACAGACTCTGACAGACTTGTTAGTCGAAGACGACTTTGGCCTGAAAACATATTTCTTGATCCGAAAAAATATTTATTGTACTAAGCCATGTTTTGCCTCCGAATATAGATTCTTCAGAATCAATCGATTTTGACCTTAAGGTATCTACTCAGCTAAATTATCTACCGCTGTTGATGATATATTTGATTTTAGATCAGTTTATCAATTCATTTAACAATGGCTTCTGCGACTACCATACAAGCCTTTACTTTACCCTGACTTTTTTTCGTCTTCTCCTGACAATAATAAGAGACACATTTACGATTTCTGTCAAATATAAATACAATCCTGACTAAAATTTATCGACCGGAAGAGAAAGCAGTTTCAGAAATTAAAACTCTCCTTTTTAACATTAAGCACGCAAAACCCACAAACTACTCGTAATAAATATTAATGACTGATTGAGGTCATCTGGGTGCTATTACTTGTGGTCATTCTAGCGTTAACCCTGACATAATATTGGTAAAGTCATACCTTTTTTTTTATCTTACTTTCGCTTGCACTGCGATTAACTGTTCACAATTTATTTATTCTTTTGCCCGGGTTCATTTTATGTCCTTTTCATTGGATTCATTTGCCACCAAGAAAATCAATGTAAAAAGTGCCTGTTTTTTATGGTGATTAGCATGCTTTTCCAGCACGTGTTCCATTTCCTGGTTGGTGGCGTTTCAACCACAGTAAAACTGGAAATATCTGAAAAGAATCATGATTTGCAAACTGACGCAGCCACTTCTGGCTTGCTTTCCTTTACTGAAAGTTAAGAAAGTCTCCACGTATCCAGTTTGTCAACAATTATTACAATCTGCATATCCTATTTTACTTCAAACATTTATATATAATTCTATTGACTGAACGTTATTTATACAAAGAACGCTTTCTGACAGATTTTTACTACTGGCTGTTTGTTTTCGACAATAAAAAAAAATTACAAGATAGCGCCTGCCGTATTGCGATCTCGTTGTCCAGTTTGATCGTTTGGTGAAGCACTAAATGGCTGATTACTGTTTTTTCTTTTCTTTTCTTTTTCACAGACTAAACTAAGCGAAAGGAGCTGCCACATTGTTGCTTTTTCCTCACAGGTTCTCTTCGTCAGTGTTCGAGTTCAGAAAAAGTCACATTTCTCATAATTTGGCTTTGTATCATAATTAACTAATCAAAATTGAATTTCACTAAATAGGTGCAAAATGTTCGTTGTCACCATCGCCGCCTCCGCGAAGAAGAAATTACAATTGAACAATTAAGACTAACTGTTTAAACTCAAAGAGCCTTCTTTTTCTATGAGTGGCAACAGACATAATAAGAATTGGTAGACAATGATGAAGCTAGAAGAGAGGGAAAATTGATATCAATATGGCTGATCAACTGTTCAATACCGGCGGGAAATCAAATTTTAACTCAGAAGATCTTTAGCAATTTACTCACAGGTACCAAAAATTTTCATAATTTCAAAATTGTGTACTCTCCGAAATAGTAAGAGAAAAAATTGTTAAATGCAATAATTTGTCTCAGTGTAACACATAAAATTTGATTACTTTATGATGCATTATTATTATTAGTAGTAGTAGTATCAGTAGTAGTAGTAGCAGCATCAGAATTAACCAAATTAAATTTGGCAGCTTCTTATTATGTTCTTTATGACATGAAAGAAAGAAAACAATTTCAGATCTTTTAATATACGTGATGCACATTTCTTGATGCTAATAAGAATATCGAGTACCATCATTTTATCATATTCAGTCAACATCCTCCTATTATCAATGTTGTTTTTAGTCCAGTTTTCATGTTTCATTACGTTTTAGTGTGGGTTCATTCTCAGGACTTCTTCAAAAGAATAAACCAGTTGAAACGCAAAATGAATGAAGTCTGTACCTATACAAAATCGCTAAACACAGATTGACAAGTCTATGAGATAAAAAAAAAGTCTAGTACGCCTGTACATCTATATGATTTTTCAGTATTTGTATTAATTGACGATGCATATACCTATTTCGAAGAAAATATTAGTGAATCCAATCCTTACCTGATTACCCATTAAACAGTCTCTTTGCCAAATATAGATTCTTCAGAATCAATTGTTGATCTGCTATTAAATAGTTTTGTGTAGATCCTGTGCTCAAGTTTACAGAACCCCAGAAAATTTGTTTAAAAATCGTACATAAAAAGCCTGTCTTTCAGCGGATTTTTCATAAAGTGAACTTTGTCTAAACTATATCCATTACAATTTCGCTTTTTTATGCCATAAATAATCTTGAGTCGGTTGAGAAGTATGTTGTTTTTATTTCAAAATGTCCCCACCAATATTACCAGCTAAATAAATGAGGATTTGAAATGGCACACTAACGTTTATAATAAAGTTCAGTAATCTCGATTTATCGGCATCAAAATCAGCTTCTCTGTGACTGAGAACATCTTTAGTTGCTCATCTTGTTCATTTTGGACATAAACGTTTGGAATTCGGTGTATCTTTTATGACATAATAGCTGGATAAGCATGAAAATATTAACTTCGATCAGTTGCGCCCGTAATATGTAGAACAATCATTTTGTTGCACCTGCATTGAATCTCTCGCGAGATTTCATATTCATCTCACAGCAGATTTGGTCATTTTCACGTTAACAATAACTATAGCTTAAAACATTTCTAATATTATGTATATATCTGTTAAATAAATGAATATATAGACTGTCGTATTTATTTAAGTGGGAATCTTTGTAAAGTTTCTGCATTATTATGATTTAAAGACATTTAAGTGATTTGTGTTTTGTCTTTCCCAGGATATATTGTTTTCCAAATTGTTGTTTGCAAGCAACGTCTTCAAAAATCGATTCCGCCTTATCGATCCCTATGTTAATAAGAAGTTTTTCTTGTGTTGAGTAAACAGAGAAATATTTGTTTTGAGGAAAACTCGTTATCGCCTCTCCTTTGTTTCGATTATTCAGTGGACAGTTTTTCTGCTAATCTAATAAATATGATTTATTTCTATAATATTTATATAATATCAGGTGACATTTTCCTGTAACATATTCGGCATTCTGCTGCGATTTATATTAAATAGAAAACATTTGAAAGAAAGTGAATATCTAGAAAAGTATTATCTGATATCTGCAAGAGATTTGCAAAGTCGCTAAACGGTGTTGATTGTACCCACCTGAAGTACTTGTAACAAACCTGAAGAGTTTTACAAAATGTCTCGATAAATTGTAAATACTGAAGAAAACAATCGAAACAATTCCGACGACAGTATTTTTTATATTGAGCTAGAATATTAAAGAAAGTTCTGGAGTCTTTTTGTCACTTGATTGAACATTCAATGCGATTAATCAATCAATAGAAAATAAGCAGAATAATATTTTATTTCATGAGAGTGATGCAAAGAATTCAATCGTAATTTATTCGTAGAATCATTCTGTAATCATCAAAGAATGTTTCTGGCTTTTATGAACTTCCGTCATCTTTCTTAAAAAAAAACCTATGTATTCTAAAGGGTGTTTCATTAAGACGGATCAAAGTCAGCAGTAAATAAATCAGTGATATTGGTGAAAACGTATTTATTTCCCTATTGGATCATGTTATGTAAATTGTAGCAATTATGTGTGAAAAATAATATCGCCCAAGGCTTCGGGGGAACACCTCTATTCGATGGTCAAAATTTTTGATGACGTCTCTGAATAGTTGCTCCTCGATCCCACCAATATGCCTTATTATCTCATCCTTCAGCTGTTGAATTTTTGTTGGCTCGTTGGCATAGGCCTTACTTTTGAGATGACCCCAAAGGAAGAAATCTAAAAGCGTCAAGTCGCCCGATCATGTTGCCCAATTGACTTCGCTGTTTCGAGAGATGATGGATTTCTGTTTGAACGTCCATTTTCGTAATAGGCTTCGATAACTTTAACACGTTGTTTGATTGTTGATCTTTCCATGGTTGAAATTGCCAAAGACTTAAGTTGTTAAAACTGAAAGGAAAAGAAAATATCATTAGACGCCTAAACTTAATTCACATTTAAATTCAGTCCAAGTTATTGGAACATCCTTTATCATAAAAAAATAATTTTGCGCTCCATAGAATTGCACAGTAAACATTTGCTCTGGTTTCATGAACTCGTCATAAATAATTCCCTTTGAACCTCAGCAAATATAATCTCCTCGCCGATTCTGTTTAGCATGAAATGTTGAACGATGTTCTGTAACTAGATGCAATTTTCTTCATTTTCGATTTCCTCAATAAGCCTGTTTCATATAATTAGTGTTTATCTTGTACCAAAATGACATTTCTTTAGTAAATATATTTATATGCTGATCAGGGCACTTAGGCGTGGCGTAATAGATATCAAGCTTGTCTCGCTAGATCAATTACGACTGAATAGTGAGTTCGATACTCACCGGCTGTTCTACATATTGAGAGCAAATTAAATTAGTGTAATTTAATTTGCTCTCAATATAGGATCATGTTGAGATGCATATGAATTCTTACCCACGTAAGGGTCAGGTATTCTCTTGATCTATTGAGAAATCTTTCATATTATTTTCAAGGAATATCGAATTAATTATTTGCCAAATTATTTTCAGGCGCTCGAAAGACGTCATAAAAAAAACTGAAAGCAAGAAATAATTAGAAGAAAAAGAAAATTATAAAAATGATGTAGAACAATAATGAAAGAGATCGCTATCATTCTTAACTCATTCTTAAATTCCTAATACCATAAGCGAACATCGAAACGGAAGGTCGGATTCTGACGAACATTATTAGTCCAGATTAGAATCATACGAATATTTGGTAAAATTAGCAAAAACTGCTGCGATTAGCAACTAAATTAGAATTGCTGTAGAAGTTAATTATCTTAATGAACTTAACATAGAAAGAAATAATAATGATGATTTAAAGTTGAATGATTCTTAATACTTGCTAAAATTAGCTTAGTTTGGCACAAGGACACAAACGTGTAGAGTTCAATGAAATCGGCCGTCTCCACGAATCCTTCAAAGATCAAATTCATGTGATAGCAGGCGATTGTGCAATTAAACGAAGTGGTTTGAGAGATGAAGTTTGTAATCATTGCTCTACCGTAGTAACGAAGTTTGTAATCATTGCTCTACCGTAGTAACGAAGTTTGTAATCATTGCTCTACCGTAGTAGCACACAGTTATTTACTAACTTTACGATTTTGTTACAAAAGGTGCTTTGAAGATGAAACTTACTACAGTAGTAATGCTTTGTGATATTACTAAATAAAATGTGTACTATAATATTACTAAAAGGTGCTAGTGTGGCGTCTGGTTGTTTCTAAACTTTATCTTAACTCGAGGCAAAATTTCTGTTATAAATCGTCCTGTTTTCAGAATTTATCTTTGGCA